>JAQQPU010000146.1:0-24198 GCA_029168905.1 Artemia sp. Kazakhstan ARC1039 | reverse complement strand
CTGCTTAAATCAGTTACCATTGACCTTTTTGCAAATAAGTTTTTTTTGCATTTGCTGATCAAAGTCAGAAATTAATTAAGTTCATTTCTGTTCTTCTTGGGTTTGAGTTATATGCACTCCATGGTGCAATTGGTCTACTATTTCGGATAATAACCAGCAAAATTACAAGATGCCTTCATTTTAAATTTACCTGGTTCAAAATATCATATGTGACAAAATTTTCTACCTTATCTTGTAACTTTGCAACTACTTTTTATAACTTGTGACTTTTTAAACCTGCAATTTCAAAGTTAGACTGTTTAAGGACATGAAGGAAAACAGATTTTTTAAAATCAGCTTTTAGAAAACTGATAGAACTGTAGCCTATACACCTTAAAGAATAAGGAGAAATCTGGAATTAATTTTTTTTGGGAAAAATTCTCCCTATGCAGTAATGAAGTCGTTGGTAGTAGCGGGTGCCAAATTTAAAAAGAAAAAACGTTGACAAAGAAATCAGCGAAAAAAAAAAATTAAAGACATATTACCCCAAACAGCATAAGAAAGTATAACTTTCTTTTGAAGCTTTGAAGATGTATTTTTCTTTGGGAATCAACATATTACTAATGTTTGATTTTTTACGGACTTCCAATTATTTATTTTCACGTTTCAACGTGAGAACACTGATGAAAAGGTGGCTTTGCCGTAAGTGCTTCATAATTTTGAGACATTCAAAACAAAAATATTTGAAAATTGCAGTTTTCAGTATTAATGGGCCTGAGATCGGTCCAAGGAGTAAAAATGCTTGTATTTTAATGTCCTTGATGCTTCACAATTGTTCTACCAAGCATTTTAATTTGGTGCGCCGCCCCCCCCCCCCCCCGAATTAAATGTTTTACATTTGAGATTTATAAGGATATCAATTTAAGTTTGGTCTGAACTAGGTCTTCTCTGTTATACAAATTTAAAGGCCTTTAACCCCACAGAACAACAGAGACTACTATCGATCCTATATTTCCATGTTTCTAAGCGTTCTTTAATTCTATTGGCTTACTTTTGTTCCATATTTTGCAACCTAATCCTTATTTCTAGACAGAAAAATAGCTTCGCTTTTTGAAATTGGTTAACTAATGCTGAGTGACAAATCTAGGCTGACATGACTTTGAACGTAGGACTGATTTCTTATTTATTTGAAATGTGGACGTTCTACTTCGATTGAATACAACTACCAGTATTTTCAACTGTTTTGCACTAAGTAGTTACAGCTACACTTATAGTTTGAATCTCGAGCTCTAGTTGCCTTTTCATAGCTCCTTTTACAAAGTAGAGTCAGTGCGCAGCCATTTAAGAATGTCAGAAATTTCGCCTGTGGATTCAAAAACTCTGCAAAAGTGGTCTTAAAGCACCAATTACTAATACTTACGCAGATTTCGCACTTCAATATTTTTGCAAACCTCAAAAGCCATCCGATCAGATGATTTGGCTTCCTAATGGTTAACGATATCCAATTAGATTGCCTAGGCTGAGCGTCATCCAGTTCAAGCACGGGCGGAGTGTTGTCCAATCCAGTGGGATTTCGCGACGGCCAGGCGAGTTTTGTTTGATAGCCAGTGTAACTGAGGAACACGGCGGCTCATGTGTTTTGCTAGGAATAAGATATCATATAAAACCTTGTAGATAATCTGTGTCTAATAAATATAAAACTCTCCATTTAAATTCCTTGAAAAGTTTGCCGAACAATCTAATAATTGCCTTACTGACAAAGGAGAACACTTTCGACGTTTGAACCTTGCAGAGTATTATGACGTTTGGACCTTACCGGAGTATTACGATGATTGGACCTTGCCAGAGTATTTCGACGTTTGGACCTTGCCAGAGTTTTTCGACGTTTGGACCTTGCCAGAGTATTTCGACGTTTGCACCTTGCCAGAGTATTTCGACGTTTGGACCTTGCCAGAGTATTTTGACGTTTGGACCTTCCCAGAGTATTTTGACGTTTGGACCTTGCCAGAGTATTTCGACGTTTGTACCTTACCAGAGTATTTTGACGTTTGGACCTTGCCAGAGTATTTCGATGTTTTGACCTTGCCAGATTATTTCGACGTTTGGACCTAGCCGTAGTGTTTTGACGTTTGGACCTTGCCAGAGTATTTCGACGTTTGGACCTTGCCAGAGTATTTCGACGTTTGGACCTTGCCAGAGTATTTCGACGATTGGACCTTATCAGAGCAACGTACTACGCTTGACTTGACCAAAGGGTATAGATAACTTGTAAGAGTGGGAAATGGCGCAAGGCTTGAAAAAATCACCAACGCCATCTAGTACTTTTTTCAGTGTAATACTAAGGTAAATATTGTGTAATTTGTATAACTGGCATAATATGTGTAGTAATGAGTGTCTTATCTCGGTTTCTGAAAAGATTGCAATATCTGAAAAAAGTGAGAAGAAGCGCCAAACGTTTGATGGTGATTTATTTGACAGTAGCGCCAGTTCCCACTCTTATGAGCTACTCACACTATTTGAACTGGACTGTAATGAAGTCAACTATCGTAGCTCAGGATCTGAACGCACTCGAGGAAATATAATTTTTAGAGGGATAAACGACTCCGCCCTGTAAGACCAGAGTGGTTCCTTTGTAGAAATTATTAAGCCACTAAAAAGGAAGCTATTGAGTCACAACTCTTTTGCACGTAAACCACACGCTTCTCTGTGATTTAACGGTTGTAGTAAAATTATTTAAGCCGTAAGACAGGTATTTAGAGACAACGGGCCACGGTTGTTAAAAGGACACTGTTAGTGCTTAGCCCCTTTCTCGTTCGCTGTCCTATTAGTAATTCCAGATTTCCCCGTTTCATTTCACTAATTTCCTTCGTTTTATTTTAAATGGCATAAAGAAAGACTCTAGCAAGTAGCTATAATTCGAGATCTTGAAATTCAGTTCGAGTTAATTCAAGACGCTAAATTTAGACCCACCAGTTTTCTGAAGGGACCCTAAAAATGTGTCTCTTTTATCTCATATAAACAAATTCGTCGCAAAAAGTACTGGCAACCGTGCACCACTGCCAAGTCTAGCTAAATACGATGCAAAATTTCTAACTGTGAAGTAGAAGATAGCAAAACTTTTTCGAGACGTTGTGTGCAATGGTGGCGGTACTGGTGCATTATGTAGGCACTGCTAAAGAAGTCAAGTTTGGTTAATGCTAATGAAATAAAATAAAATTGGATGAATATGTAAAAGTTTATAAACAAATTTGGGCTATATATATGCACATTAGGAGGTGGGGTGGGGGGTACAGCAAACCATATATTGAATACGTAACCTAACCTAAGTTAGGTACCTTTCCAACCCCCCTCCCTAAACCCCCAAAAACAACAGTTTAAATATCGTAAGCGTAATGAAAACCACGCTTTGCATTGCATTTCTCTATAGTGGTCTCTTGCAAATAACCCGTTTGTGGGTTTCAGTAGGAATGACCTAATATCTCCGAACCCACACCACTGCTGCCATCTACAATTTAGTCTAACGCTGACGGGCTATAATTTATTCAAGGATTATCAATCGAGTCTAATGGTGTCAAGGTCAATTGATTTGTTGTTGTTTGTCTAGGTGTAATAACACTGGGGATGAAGTTTGCACATGCGCATTGACGGTGGGGAAGAGATGTATTGATCTAGGACTCGAGGGGAAGTGAATTTTCGAGAACTTGATTTACATAATCGGTGGGGAGAATGTATTGATCTAGGACTCGAGGGGAAGTGAATTTCCGAGAACTCGATTTACATAATCGGTGGGGAGAATGTATTGATCCGATAACGGGAAACAGGATCACGTGTCTCCTTCTAAGCCAATCAGGGAGTCGGTTACATCTCATTCTAAGCCAATCAGAGAGTCGGTTACATATGGTTTCCCATTACATCACAATTCGCCCTTGAGATTTCGTTGTGATTAAACATTCAGAAAGTTCCAAGACACTATGGATAAAACATTGGATATTATCGACCTTGACGCTTTGGCTACAGCGATTTATAATGTGAGTTCTGTTTAGTAAATTTTCATAGTTTATTTTCAAATAAAATCATTTTACATAGCCCCCACAATATATTCAAATTCAGGTAACCCCCCCCCCCACACAATACAAACTCCACTATATGTTGATTATAATCGATAGAAAGTGTAAAATATGTTCTTTTTAACCATGTAGACCTCCCCTCTCCCCCACCCCTCCTCTGTTTATGACTTTAATTCTTCCAATAGAAATAACTATGTTTTTGAACTCTCCTTTTGACAGCCAACTTTCTGTCAATCCCTTAGCTATTAAGTCACTATGGTTTGACTTACAAATTTCTCGCAAAGTTTTAAATAGCTGATAATTAGCTGACATCCCACAATTGCACTTCCTGCTTGTTACTCCTTACGTTAGCGGCTCAGCCAAAAGGTTTCATTGAAAAAAAGGATACTTTTGATCAAATTAACATCATAGCGTCTTCATCACAAATTTTACTTTTGCTTTACTGAAAAGGGAGAGAGGCTTTCTTCTGTAAAAAGAGGGGGGATTGTTAAGAGGGGATAGGTGTCAGTTTCATGTAATATTCATTTTTCATCTTGAGTACTCAGTGTTTATATTTCATGTACATTTTCACTTTTTGCTTTGCTGAAAAGGGGGGAGGGGGCTTCTTTGCGATAAATGCTTTATAGACAAAATTATGGTTAGGGGGTGGGGGGTACTAATTTTTCTTCTGCAAAAAAGGGAATCATTATTCCTTACTAAATTTGTTCTTCTTTTAAGGACAATTATCAGCATTGCTCCCCTCATGAAAAGAGGGCTAGGGGCACCGACCCAACCCCCGTGCAGCGTTTGGAGATAGCTGACACATCCAGGAGCGTTCTATACCAGTCCCCTGTCCCTTTACAAATCACCGCGCCCTTTGTGAAATCTCTCCCTTGGACATTCAAGGTTGCAGTTGAAGTGCCAAGGGGACATCGACTAGCCCTAGAATGGAATGAATATGCCCGTGATCTATTAAATGACATTGAGAATAAGAAGGGATCCATAATACCACCAAGGAAATTAAAGACATTGTGTTATAGATTTCAGAAATAAAGTTTCATATATTTATTATTATTATTTTCTTAGGCTTAAGGGTTGAGGTTTGAAAATTATAAGAGACTATTTTCCCTATTTTAATATATTTATTCAGATGACTACTGACTCAATACCGGATAAAACCTGATAACCAAATTCAGGTTATTGGTTATCTACCAAAAACTTCACGGAAAATGGACGCCACCTCACCTACTGGTAAAGGTTAGATTAGATCGATTTCAAACTGAACAATATAAATGGGGAAAAACATGAAGTAGGTTATAAAAGAATAAAACAAAAAAAAACACAACACGCTCAATTTAAGGGAAAATGAGAGAAGAAGACTTCAGGGGAGGAGGGAGTGTCTTTAAGGGACGGAGGGCAGTTTTTTGGTCAACAACTCAACATTAACTTTTTTCCGCTGTTATATTTATAATTTATTTTTCGTTGTGCAAAGCAGTAGTTTTTAAGTGTAGATTTAACGTTACCCAACCTCCTTAAGTGAAAATGATTTATTCTAAGAAAGTGAGCTGTATTTGTTAGAGTTTCAGACACATTACATATCTATTTAATTTAAACCCTTTTTTCAGATATAATAATGTTTGGTGTGATTGACACAAAATATATTGGTCTGAAATATTCCTCAACTGGCATTATTTTCGAAGCAGCTTTCTTACTCATATACGATCAACGGTGTGAAATTCATAGCTATAAATGGAACGTCAGATACAATATGTATAAGTACGAGAAAAACAGATGGAGTCCAACACTAAATTTTATAAATCGAAACGGCTTTTACGTTAAAACCATAAGACCACGTAATGAAAATGGCTATGAAATAAAACATGTACAAGAGGAAATTCAGGAAATATGCAATTTTTTCGGGGCGAAAGCTGTTTATGTTAAGGGAAACGTGCCAACTAATAAACTCTTACTAGAAAAATATGATAAAAACATAGCATTATTCGATTTAGAAGACTTCAAATGTGAGAAATACCTGCATTCAGTACATGACTCGGAAGATGAAGTTAGATATTTCCCTCAATGGGTACCGGAAAAGATACCTGACTTGGAAAAATACATCAGATATCCAAAGACCTAAACTCTTGGTCTTCCTCATATCAAATGGATTAAGCTTTTTTTTTAAATATGTCATTATGTATTTTTTCAAATGTTTTTAAATATGTTTAAGTAATAAATATCTTAAGCCTCAGCCGTCTTTATTCTTTAGAATAGTTCATCGCCATGAAATTTATACTTTCAGATTCAACATGCCAGGGAACACACTTTCAAGTTCACCATGTAGGAGAACCCTAAATGCTCATCCCTAAGAAGGTAAGTTAACCCTAAATGGTTAAAGAATTTCTCTGAAATTACATTTTCAGATCCAGCATGCCAGAGAAGTCATACGTTACTTTTCAACTTCTTTTATATCCCAACACCAAATTTTAGCAATGAAAAAGAAATATGGTACAGATCAATTCTAATTTTTTTCCTGAGAAAATAAAAAGGTTCCACTTCAGTTCCAATGTTTCTCAAAGAGATGAAAAATTTAAAGCCCTGTTCCAAATTTTTCATAGAAGATAGAAAAAAGTTATACTTTGATCGTGAATATTCACCATGAAGATAAGGAGCTCCACTTTAATTCTGAGTTTTCTCGAAGAAATGCAAAATCTTCAAGTTCTCTTTTGAATTTTCTTAAAGAAGAGAAAAAGTTAGCTCAATTCTGAAATTTACTCAAAGTAACTATATTTTACTTTAAAACTAACATACTTTTACTGAACGCACACAATTTTCTCTTAGAAATAATATTTTTCATCAGTGATAACACATTTTCAGTTCGAACTAGCAAGTTCTGCATAACAGTAAGAAATTTTCTCATCAAAGTAACAATATTTTACCTTAAAACTAACATACTTTTACTGAACACACACAAATTTCTCTTAGAAATAATATTTTTCATCAGTGATAACACTTTTTCAGTTTGAATTAGCAAGTTTTGCTTAACACTAACAAATTTTTATGTCAGAGATACTTTTCTCATAGAAATAATATTTTTCATCAGTGATAACACTTTCTGTTCGAACTAACAAGTTTTCTTCCAAAGATACCAAATTTTTTCTTAGAAGTAACAATTTTTTGGTTGTGCTAACAACTTTTCTGTCAGAAGTAGCAAGTTTTGCTTAACACTAACAAACCTTCTCATCAAAGTAAAATCTTTTTACCTTAAAACTAACATACTTTTACTGAACACACACAAATTTTTCTTAGAAATAATATTTTTCATCAATGATAACACTTTCTGTTCGAACTAGCAAGTTTTCTACCAAAGGTACCAAATTTTTTCTTAGAGTTAACAATTTGTTGGTTGTGATAACAACTTTTCTGTCACAAGTAGCAAGTTTTGTTTAACACAAACAAACTTTCTCATCAATGTAACAATATTTTATCTTAAAACTAACATACTTTTACTGAACACACACAAATTTCTCTTAGAAATAATATTTTTCATCAGTGATAACACATTTTCAGTTCGAACTAGCAAGTTTTGCTTAATACTAACAAATTTTTATGTCAAAGATACTTTTATTCTTAGAAGTAACAATTTTTTTCGTTATGAGAAAAAGTTTTCTGTTCGAACTAGCAAGTTTTCTGTCAAAGATACCAAATTTTTCTTAGAAGTAACAATTTTTGATTGTGGTAACAACTTTTCTGTCAGAAGTAGCAAGTTCTGCTTAACACTAAGAAATTTTCTCATCAAAGTCACAATATTTTATCTTAAAACTAACATAGTTTTACTGAGCACACACAAATTTCTCTTAGAAACAACATTTTCATCAGTGATATCACGCTTTCTTTTCGAACTAGCAAGTTTTCTACCAAAGATACCGAATTTTTTCTTAGAAGTAACAATTTTTGATTGTGATAACAACTTTTCTGTCAGAAGTAGCAAGTTCTACTTAACACACACCCAATTTTCGCTTAGAAATAATATTTTTCATCAGTGATAACACTTTTTCTGTTAGAAGTAGCAAGTTTTACTTAACAGAAACAATTTTCTCTTAGAAATAATGTTTTTCATCAGTGATAACACTTTTTCTGTTCGAAATAGCAAGTTTTCTGTCAAATATATCAAATTGTTTCATAGAAGTAACAATTTTTTGATTGTGATAACAACTTTTCTGTCTGAAGTAGCAAGTTTTGATTAACACTAACAAACCTTCTCTTCAAAGTAACAACATTCTTCCTTAATACTACCAAATGTTTACTTAACACTAACAGATTTTCTCTTCGAATCATCAACTTTTCCATAATACTAACATACTTTTACTTAAACACTCAAATTTCTCTTAGAAATAAAACTTTTCGTCAGCGATAACACGTTTTCTGATTGAAGTAGCAAGTTTTCTGTCAAAGATACTTTTTTTCTTAGAAGCAACAATTTTTTCATTATGATAACAACTTTTCTGTTCGAACTAGCAAGTTTTCTGTCAAATCTATCAAATTTTTTCATAGAAGTAACAATTTTTTTATTGTGATAACAACTTTTCTGTCAGAAGTAGCAAGTTTTGATTAACACTAACAAACCTTCTCATCAAAGTAACAACATTCTGCTTTAATACTATAAAACGTTTACTTAACACATACAATTTTCTCATAGAAATAATATTTTTTATCAGTGATATTACGCTTTCTGTTCGAACTAGCAAGTTTTCTACCAAAGATACCAATTTTTTCTTAGAAGTAACAATTTTTGTTTATGATAACAACTTTTCTGTCAGAAGTAGCAAGTTCTACTTAACACTAAGAAATATTCTCATCAAAGTAACAATATTTTATCTTAAAACTAACATACTTTTACTGAACACACACATTTCTCTTAGAAATAGTATTTCCATCAGTGATATCACGCTTTCTGTTCAAACTAGCAAGTTTTCTACCAAAGATACCAAATTTTTTCTTAGAAGTAACAATTTTTTGATTGTGATAATAACTTTTCTGTCAGAAGTAGCAAGTTTTACTTAACACACACACAATTTTCTCTTAGAAATAATATTTTTCATCAGTGATAACACTTTCTGTTCGAACTAGCAAGTTTTCTGTCAAATATATCAATTTTTTTCATAGAAGTAACAATTTTTTGATTGTGATAACAACTTTTCTGTCAGAAGTAGCAAGTTTTGATTAACACTAACAAACCTTCTCTCCAAAGTAACAACATTCTTCCTTAATACTACCAAATGTTTACTTAACACTAACAGATTTTCTCTTCGAATCATCAACTTTTTCATAATACTAACATACTTTTACTTAAACACTCAAATTTCTCTTAGAAATAAAACTTTTCGTCAGCGATAACACGTTTTCTGATTGAAGTAGCAAGTTTTCTGTCAAAGATACTTTTTTTCTTAGAAGTAACAATTTTTTCATTATGATAACAACTTTTCTGTTCGAACTAGCAAGTATTAAATTTTTCGTGGAATTAAAAGGTTAGGTTAGGTTCGTGCGCACGAACCTAACCTAACCTGTTAATTCCACGAAAAATTTGGTATGAATGACTTAAAACTTGCTATTTCTAACAGATAACTGGTCATCATAACGAAATTTGCTACTTCTAAGAAAAAATTTGGTATCTTTGAGAGAAAACTTGCAAGCTCAAGCAGAAAATGTGTTATAAATGATGAAAATTGTTATTTCTAAGAGAAATTTGGGTATGTTAAGTGAAATTATGTTAGTATTAAGAAAAAGTTGATGCTTTGAAGTGACAATCTGTTAGTGTTAAGTAAACGTTTGGTAGTATTAAGGAAAAACGTTGTTACTTTGAAGAGAAGATTTGTTAGTGTTAATCAAAACTTGGTACTTCTGTCAGAAAAGTTGTTATCACAATCAAAGAAAAGTTACTTCTGAGAAAACAATTGGTATATTTGACAGAAAACTTGCTAGTTCGAACAGATAACGTGTTATCACTGACGAAAAATATTATTTCCAAGAGAAATTTGTGTGTGTTAAGTAAGAGTATGTTAGTTTTAAGGTAAAATGTTGTTACTTTGATGGGAAAATTTGTTAGTGTTAAGCAAAACTTATTAGTTCTGACAGAAAAGTTGTTATCACAATCAAAAAAATTGTTACTTCTTAGAAACAATTTGGTATCTTTGGTAGAAAACTTGCTAGTTCGAATAGAAAACTCGTTATCACTGATGAAAAATATTATTTCTTAGAGAAAATTGTGTATGTTAAGTAAAACTTGCTACTTCTGCCAGAAAAGTTGCTATCATAATCAAAAATTACTACTTCTAAGAAAAAATTTGGTATCTTTGGTAGAAAACATGCTATTTCGAACAGAAAGCGTAGTATCACTGATGGAAAATATTATTTCTATGAGAAAATTGTGTGTGTTAAGTGAACGTTTAATTAAAAATTGTTACTTCTAAGAAAAAATTTGGTGTCTTTGGTAGAAAACTTGCTAGTTCGAACAGAAAGCGTGATATCACTTATGAAAATATTATTTCTAAGAGAAATTTGTGTGTGTTCAGTAAAAGTATGTTAGTTTTAAGATAAAATATTGTTACTTTGATGAGAAAATTTCTTAGTGTTAAGCAGAACTTGCTACTTCTGACAGAAAAGTTGTTACCACAATCAAAAATTGTTACTTCTAAGAAAAATTTGGTATCTTTGACAGAAACCTTGCTAGTTCGAACAGAAAACTTTTTCTCATAACGAAAAAATTGTTACTTCTAAGAAAAAAAGTATTTTTGACATAAAAATTTGTTAGTGTTAAGCAAAACTTGCTTGTTCGAACTGTAAATGTGTTATCACTGATGAAAAATATTATTTCTAAGAGAAATTTTTGCGTGTTCAGTAAAAGTATGTTAGTTTTAAGATAAAATATTGTTACATTGATGAGAAGGTTTGTTAGTGTTAAGCAAAACTTGCTACTTGTGACAGAAAAGTTGTCATCACAACCAACAAATTGTTACTTCTAAGAAAAAATTTGGTATCTTTGGTAGAAAACTTGCTAGTTCGAACAGAAAAAGTGTTATCATTGATGAAAAATATTATTTCTAAGAGAAATTTGTGTGTGTTCAGTAAAAGTATGTTAGTTTTAAGGTAAAATGATGTTACTTTGATGAGAAGGTTTGTTAGTGTTAAGCAAAACTTGCTACTTCTGACAGAAAAGTTTTTAGCACAATCAAAAATTGTTACTTCTAAGAAAAAATTTGGTATCTTTGGTAGAAAACTTGCTAAAAAGTGTTATCACTGATGAAAAATATTATTTCTATGAGAAAAGTATCTTTGACAGAAAAATTTGTTAGTGTTAAGCAAAACTTGCTAGTTCTAACTGAAAAAGTGTTATCACTGATGAAAAATATTATTTCTAAGAGAAATTTGTGTGTGTTCAGTAAAAGTAAGTTAGTTTTAAGGTAAAATATTGTTACTTTGATGAGAAAATTTCTTAGTGTTAAGCAAAACTTGCTAGTTCGAACTGAAAATGTGTTATCACTGATGAAAAATATTATTTCTAAGAGAAAATTGTGTGTGTTCAGTAAAAGTATGTTGGTTTTAAAGTAAAATATTGTTACTTTGAGTAAATTTCAGAATTTAGCTAACTTTTTCTCTTCTTTAAGAAAATTCAGAAGAGAACTTGAAGATTTTGCATTTCTTCGAGACAACTCAGAATTAAAGTGGAGCTCCTTATCTTCATGGTGAATATTTACGATCAAAGTATAACTTTTTTCTATCTTCTATGAAAAATTTGGAACAGGACTTTAAATTTTTCAGCTCTTTGAGAAACATTGGAACTGAAGTGGAACCTTTTTATTTTCTCAGGAAAAAAATTAGAATTGATCTGTAGCATATTTCTTTTTCATTGCTAAAATTTGGTGTTGGGATATAAAAGAAGTTGAAAAGTAACGTATGACTTCTCTGGCATGCTGGATCTGAAAATGTAATTTCAGAGAAATTCTTTAACCATTTAGGGTTAACTTACCTTTTTAGGGATGAGCATTTAGGGTTCTCCTACATGGTGAACTTGAAAGTGTGTTCCCTGGCATGTTGAATCTGAAAGTATAAATTTCATGGCGATGAACTATTCTAAAGAATAAAGACGGCTGAGGCTTAAGATATTTATTGCTTAAACATATTTAAAAACATTTGAAAAAATACATAAAGACATATTTAAAAAAAAAGCTTAATCCATTTGATATGAGGAAGAGCAAGAGTTTAGGTTTTTGGATATCTGATGCATTTTTCCATGTCAGGTATCTTTTCCGGTACCCATTGAGGGAAATATCTAACTTCATCTTCCGAGTCATGTACTGAATGCAGGTATTTCTCACATTCGAAGTCTTCTAAATTGAATAATGTTATGTTTTTATCACATTTTTTTAGTAAGAGTTTATCAGTTGGCACGTTTCCCTTAACATAAACAGCTTGCTCCCCGAAAAAACAGCATATTTCCTGAATTTCCTCTTGTACATGTTTTATTTCATAGCCGTTTTCATTACGTGGTCTTATGGTTTTAACGTAAAAGCCGTTTCGATTTATAAAATTTAGTGTTGAACTCCATCTGTTTTTCTCGTACTTATACATATTGTATCTGACGTTCCATTTATAGCTATGAATTTCGCACCCTTGATCGTCTATGAGTAAGAAAGCTGCTTCGAAAATAATGCCAGTTGAGGAATGTTTTAGACCAATATATTTTGTGTCAATCACACCAAACATTATTATATCTGAAAAAAGGGCTTAAATTAAATAAATATGTAATGTTTCTGAAACTCTAACAAATACCGCTCACATTCTTAGAATAAATCATTTTCACTTAAGGAAGCTGGGTAACCTTAAATCTACACTTAAAAACTACTGCTTTGCAGAACGAAAGATAAATTATAAATATAACAGCGGAAAAAAGTTAATGTTGAGTTGTTGACCAAAAAACTGCCCTCCCTTAAAAACACTCCCTCCTCCCCTGGAGTCCTCTTCTCTGATTTTCCCTTAAATTGAGCGTGTTGTTGTTTTTTTTATTTTATTCTTTTATAACCCATTTCATGTTTTTCATCATTTACATTGTTCAGTCTGAAAACGATCTAGCGGAAAAAAAGTTAATGCTGAGCTGTTGACCAAAAAACTGTCCTCCGTCCCGTAAAGACACTCCCTCCTCCCCTGGAGTCCTCTTCTCTCATTTTCCCTTAAATTACGAGTGTTGTTGTTTTTATTCTATTCTTTTATAACCCATTTCATATTTTTCATCATTTGTATTATCCAGTCTGAAAATGATCTAGCGGAAAAAATTTAATGTTGAGCTGTTGACCAAAAACTGCTCTCCGTCCCTCAAAGACACTCCCTTCTCCTCTGGACATTCTCTCCTCCCCCGGAGTCCTCTCCTCTCATTTTTCCTTAAATTGCAATGGTTATTGCTTTTTATTTATTCTTTTATAACCCATTTCATGTTTTTCCCCATTTAGATTGTTCAGTTTGAAATCGATCTAATCTAACCTTTACCAGTAGGTGAGGTGGCGTCCATTTTCCGTGAAGTTTCTGGTAGATAACCAATAACCTGAATTTGGTTATCAGGTTGTATCCCGTATTGAGTCAGTAGTCATCTGAATAAATATATTAAAATAGGGAAAATAGTCTCTTAAAATTTTCAAACCTTGACCCTTAAGCCTAGGAAAATAATAATAATAAATATATGAAACTTTATTTCTGAAATCTATAACACAATGTCTTTAATTTCCTTGGTGGTATTATGGATCCCTTCTTATTCTCAATTTCATTTAATAGATCACGGGCATATTCATTCCATTCTAGGGCTAGTCGATGTCCCCTTAGCACTTCTACTGCAACCTTGAATGTCCAAGGGAGAGATTTCATAGAGGGCGCGGTGATTTGAAAAGGGACAGGGGACTGGTATAGAACGCTCCTGGATGTGTCAGCTATCTCTAAACGCTGGACGGGGGTTGGGTCGGTGCCCCTAGCCCTCTTTTCATGAGGGGAGCAATGCTCATAATTGTCCTTAAAAGAAGAAAAAATTTAGTAAGGAATAATGATTCCCTTTTTACAGAAGAAAAATTAGTACTCCCCACCCCCTAACCATAATTTTGTCTAGAAAGCGTTTATCGCAAAGAAGCCCCCTCCCCCCTTTTCAGCAAAGCAAAAAGTGAAAATTTGCATGAAATATAAACACTGAGTACTCAAGATGAAAAATGAATATTACATGAAACTGACACCAATCTCCTTAACAATACTCCCCCCTCTTTTTACAGAAGAAAGCCCCTCTCCCTTTTCAGTAAAGCAAAAGTAAATTTTTTGATGAAGAAGCTATGATGTTAATTTGATCAAAAGTATCCTTTTTTTCAGTGAAACCTTTTGGCTAAGACACTAGCATAAGGATTAACAAGCAGGAAGTGCAATTGTAGGGTGTCAGCTAATTATCAGCTATTTAAAACTTTGCGAGAAATTTGTAAGCCAAACCATAGTGGCTTAATAGCTAAGGGATTGACAGAAAGTTGGCTGTCAAAAGGAGAGTTCAAAAACATAGTTATTTCTATTGGAAGAATTAAAGTCATTAACAGAGGAGGGGGAGAGGGGAAGTTTACATGGTAAAAAAGAACATATTTTACACTTTCTATCGATTATAAACAACATATAGTGGAGTTTGTATTGTATGGGGGGGGTACCTGAATTTGAATATATTGTGAGGGTTATGTAAAATGATTTTATTTGAAAATAAACTATGAAAATTCACTAAACAGAACTCACATTATAAATCGCTGTAGCCAAAGCGTCAAGGTCGATAATATCCAATGTTTTATCCATAGTGTCTTAACTTTCTGAATGTTTAATCACAACGAAATCTCAAGGATGAATTGTGATGTATTGGGAAACCATATGTAACCGACTCTCTGATTGGCTTAGAATGAGATGTAACCGACTCCCTGATTGGCTTAGAAGGAGACACGTGATCCTGTTTCCCGTTATCAGATCAATACATTCTCCCCGCTGATTATGTAAATCAAATTCTCGGAAATTCACTTCCCCTCGAGTCCTAGATCGATACATCTCTTCCCCACCGTCAATGCGCATGTGCAAACTTCACCCCCAGTGTCATTACACCTAGACAAACAACAAGAAATCAATTGACCTTGACACCATTAGACTTGATCGATAATCCTTGAATAAATTACAGCCCGTCAGCGTTAGACTAAATTGTAGATGGCAGCAGTGGTGTGACTTTGGAGATATTAGGTCATTCCTACTGGTTTCGTGTCTCGTACAATATATAGCAGTGCCCACATAATGCACCAGTACCATGGTGGCTAAGCAAAATTGGTACTTGCGTTTTATACTGTTTTTTTTATACTGACCACATTATTGTTCTTGATCTGTTTCAAACCGGTTTGTCTCTGTGCACTCGAAGATAATCAGCCTAGCCTGACTGAGATGAACTACTATGCAGGTATATTTTAATTAAGTATTTAATATATAGAGTTTGTTAAGTTAGGCTAGGTATTTAATATAATGCGCTCTGGGCGGCCTGCTTTCCATAATTCGCTGTTGTAATTTCCATAATTTTGTTACTAAAGTATTAGGCTATATTTTCATCATATCTTGGTATATTTCATTATGATTAACGTAACTTTACTTCTTGAGTGTGGTAGTTATAATACACAAGTACCGTAAAAATTCCTAGGCATATAGCTTCTAAGATATAAAATCTGGGGGGGGGGGCGGGAATCTTACTATACGGGTTGACGATCATAATTACATGTTTGATAGGATAGATGGAAAGCATCCGATCTGCGTTCAATTAATAATAAAATAATTTGGTAACTGAAGCTATTCAATTTTTTGTCCATTAATTTGTCTTACTTTTTGATAAATACAATAGGCAATGCAGGGAGTAAAATTATAAAATTACTTTTTTGCATGGAATTCCTTTGTGTTAATTGAAATTTATTTTACTAAACCTATGGGAGTTAGTAGGCTAATAGAGTAGTTTTAATGTTTGAGGTTTTCGTTAAATCATCGAAAGACATTCGATTTAGAGATATATTTCGTCTCTTTTGAATCAAAAGGCATTAAATCAATCCGGTGGAAGGCCAAAAATAAATGGAAAAACACAGTAGAATGAAGTCTAAATACTGTAGTATTTGGCAACGATGGCCAACATTATAATTTTCTGACTGGGAAAAATTGTCCATTTGGAGAAAAACCTCATTTCTCCAAATTGTATTTTACTAGATCCCTTTCAGATTTCTTTTTTTTTAGTGCCAACCAGTAACCTTGAAATGAATTAGATCCATCCTGGGGCGCCAATTGGGGGAAATCCCACTTTAGCTTTTGCCCACTCCAAGCTTTTAAGACCTTTTTTATATTTCAATTGGATTTTTTTTCGTATTTTTAGTCGAAAAGAAAAGAATTGTCCCTCTTCCATAGATTTTGAAAATATTCCCCCCTACGATTTCGTAAATTGACACTCCTAGATCCCTCAAAATAAAATTCTGGCTACGCCCTTATTCAAACTGTAATTTATATAAAAAAAAAAATAAAGCTAATTTGTATTGAAGCGTGACTTGTCTCAATTGAGAAATTCATTGGGAAATTGCTTCAGATCAAACAATTTACATACTTGTAATTCAACTATCAGCATTAATTTTTCTCTGGCGGAAGTAATTATTACCTCCAGATACTTTGAGGTTTCATCTACTACGCATATAATAAATCAATAAATATTACTACCTTTATAATTTTTTACCGCTTTTTGTATGTTTTTTTTAAATAACTTATTTACACAATATTTATCCTGGAGTGCCGTTGGAAGAGCTCCCTCCTAACGTGGTACTTGTAAATCACAACTATGATGAATAGTCATTTTTCAATTGGCTGATAAAATTTCTGAGCTTCCAAAAAAAGATACTATAGCTGTTTGTGCAATGATCCCTGATAAATTCGAAATCTGGAAAAGCTGTTCATCAGGTTTCGGCTGTATGATGCCTCGAGGATTTCAGCTAACTGAACCATTTTTGGTTAAATTTTACATTTTTGGTTCAACCGGATTGGTTATTAAAAAAATAAATAATTGTAAAAAAATAACCTATCATAATTTGATCCATTTTTGTCTAGTGTAATTCGGCCTTCTGGGGAGGGGGAGGGGTTATTGCCACCAAGAGCCACCCTTGGATCCGCCCCTGACTAAAACCAAATTAAAACTAGAAATAGAAAACGGCGTGGGATAATTAATCGAAACAGAGACAAACTTTGGAATGGTTTAAATTAAGATGAGATTTATTTAAAATTAAACACACATACAATACAATAATATCAAACAGTTCGTGGTAACGAACTGTAAATAAGGAGTGACCCGGCTCAATAGTAACCGAAACTGTAAAAAACGGAATTCTGATACCAGTAGATACATCAAAAGAATTGGATTTTTATGTTGATTTCAAAGATATAAGTTTCATCAAGTTTAATCTTACCCATCAAAAGTTACGAACAAAAGTTAAAAAAATTCGCATTATTTTCGAAAAAAAGGGGGAAACACCCCCTAAAAGTGGTAGAATCCTAATGAACGTTACACCATCAGATTAAGTGTATCAGAAAACCCTACTGTAGATGTTTCAAGCTCATGTCTGCAAAAATGTGGAATTTTGTATTTTTTGCCAGAAGAAAGATCACGGATGTGTGTTTGTTTTTTTTCCAGGGGTAGGGAAAAGTAACATCCAGTTTTCTTCTTTTTTTTTTTTTTTTTTTTTTTTTTTTAATGTGTCATCGTATCGATCCAGTGGTCCAAGAATATTGTGAGAGGATTCATTCGAACGGAAATTAAAAGTTCTAGTGTCCTTTTTAAGTGACCAAAAAAATTAGAGGGAAACTAGGCCCCCTCCAACGCTCATTTTTTTCCTGAAGTCACCTAATCAAAGTTTTGAGATAGCCATTTTGTTCAGCATGGTCGAAAAAAATTTCTATGTCTTTGAGGATGACTTAATCCCCAACAGTCCCGGGGGAGGGATGCAAGTTATGAACTTTGCCCAATGTTAACATATATTATTGGTTATTGGGAAGTATACAGACGTTTTCAGGAAGGATATTTTCTGGTAGTGGGGGGGGGGAGTCGGAGGTGCCGTGGGAGGATATTTCCATGGAGGAAGTTTTCATGGGGGAAGGAACATTGCTATGAAGAGGGCGCCGGATTCGAAAATTCAATATATTGTAAATTGAATATAATATATAGTATGTATTAAATGAATACCCTGTGGTAGCAAAATAGGTTGATGCTCTGCTTGGTAACACGGGGCCCAGGGATCGGTCCTCGCTGCTGCAAGACTGGGTGACAGAAATGCTATAAGTTCCTGTAAAAAAGACCCAGCAACTGAAACATCGTTTCAGTAACTGAAACACCCTATGTGCCAGCAATGGTTCTGGAAGATCTTTATTGTTTTGGTTCAACCCTGCTTTCTAGGGACATAATGAGAGAAAAGTTGAGATGGCAAGGGCACGTTCTGCGGATGTAGGATGACAGATTACTGAAGATTGTCCTTTTCGGCCAACTTTCTAGGGCTAAATGGAAAACAGGTCGTCTGCGATTGGGGTGGGAGAATGTCATAAAGGAAAATTTAAAGGAAATGGAAACTTCCTGGGAGGGTGCAAACAGGGAGGCTTTGAATAGATTGGGATGGAGGAGTTGCGTGTGTAGCTGTGTTGCCCTTAGGCGGCTAGGTTCTGCTATGAGTTGTTGTAGTAGAAGTAGCCTAGTGGTAAAGACAGCGTCGTTGTCTTAGCTGAACCTAATTTAGCTGCGACGCCACCAATTTTTTAGTAGCCTAACGTAGATGTGTTTTTTTTTGTCTTAGTGTTGATAAACACGTTTTGAGCTTTTAAAAATAGTGTATTTTTCTTTTAGAGCAAAGGCATTGTTGAAAATAAAGGGATATCAAAGCATTTTATTATCGAAGCTGTCAAGGAAAATTTCCCGCGAGAATTCGAACTTTTTATTCTCGAAGTGGCACTGACAATAACTGTCCCGATTTCCTATGTGAATGTTAGTGATGTGACCTCAATTGACTTAGTTGTTGGCAGAAAAGGACCAGATATTTTACCCGGTTTTTCGACTGGACCCAATCCTTGGAATACCAGAAATGCGGCAAGTAGTGGAAGAAAAGATGAAAGGCGTAATAAGATTAACCACAAATCAAGACACGAGAACGGGGGTCTAAGATTCGCCCCTTCTAAGCCGTATTCTGGTAAATTTTAATATTTTGTTTTTTAAATATTGTCCTAATGTGTCATGATTTTAATGGCCAAGCTCATCCAGTATAAGAGTAGTAGAGAAGAGACAAGCACTCATGGTTGTAGCAGCATCTACAGTAGTAGAGCTTTGAAAAAATCGCGCTTTATTGAAAACTGCTTGCTTGAGTTTTTCAAAGAATGAAAACAAAATAACTCCCTTGGGTTTATTTATTGTATAAACTGCGAAGCAATGATTTTTGTTCACTTTATGTTTCAATTTGGCCCCTTACTCCCACCAGAATAAGAAAAAGGGGAAAACTGATTTTGCAAGAAATCAGTCGTCAATCTCAAAGCACGTGTGTGTTTTAGTTCTCACTATCGGCCCATCTCCATTGATTGTGAGATAGAAACTAACTCTCCTATAAATATGCCAGGCAATTATATTGTAGATGCCTCTGCCATATCGGGGGTAAGTAATATTATCTGCTAAACACTTTAATATTTTAAAACATTCATTTGGATGGAAATTTTTGAACTTTCTTTGGTCTATGTGCATAAGTGTCATAAATAAAAGCATTCAAGTAGATCCATGTAGATTTATTGGCAGCAAGACGGCTTCTAATCCTCAGTTGCAAAATTGTTCTTGTTAAGGTTCCAAAAACTACTTTTAAACTTTAAGAACAAATATGTTTAGCACTAAAACATCATTTTAAAACTTAAGAGATACAAAAGTTAAAGTAAACCTTTCCTTTCAGTGCTATTTGCTCCAGTCTTTAATTGCAAAAGGGATTGTTGATTTGATTTCATTAGTACATAAGATTGTGTTTTCAGTAAAGTACAAATGCTAATTCCTCTTTTAGGGGACTTAAGGTGGTGAAGGGTCCCATTTTCCTTTGTAGTAAGGCTGCTGCTCTGTAGACCTTATTAGATATTTCTGTAAACGGCTAAAGTACCAAGGACAGCTAAAATTTATTTATGTGAATGAAGACTTAAAATATATATATTTCTCTTAAAAATTAGGAAACAACGAGAATTTGATTTGTAGTAAAAAAATTCCTCCAATGCAGTTATGTAGTTTTTAGTAGTTGCGGATGCCAAATTTAAAATGAAGAAATTATGGGTGAAAAATCAGCAAAAAAGATAAATTAACGCCCAGGGTCGTAGCCAAGATTTTCTTTCAGGGGGGGGGGGGGGGTTACAAAAAAGTGGTGTGAATAGACCAAAAAACAATTACAAATAAATTGTTTATTTTATTTGTCGGTATACCTTCAAAAGAAAAAGAAACCACAAAAGAAATCGATCATTTTCAATTCATAAATTCGTAAAGCATAGCATATATTAAATACATAACCTAACCTAACCTAGGTACGCCCCCCCCCTAAACCCCAGAAAACAATCGTTTAAATATTGTAAACTCGATAAGAAACCACGTACAAAAAAAGTACAAAAAAAGCATCAAACCTTTTGTTTATATGCATTTTTGTTGCCTTTTTATGAGTCGAGTTAAAAATTTAGGGGTAGACGGGGGTTCGAACCCTCTAACCCTCCATGAATACACCCCTGCTAACGATATATAGGACCAATCAGCTAAGGAGGGAGTAGGCTTCCTTGGAAAGTAATGTTGTGTTTGTCTCAGTCTCAGTAGATTGTTAGTGTTGGAATTTGTAATGACGAAAAGCGTTGTCACATCTAACTAATTACTTTCGTTTATTTTTTTTTACGGTTTAACGTGACAACATTGACGAAAATTAGGTACTGCCCTGAAAGTTCATAGTTCTGAAATAAATAAAAGGAAGTTTTTAGAGAATTGTAGTTCTGAGGTGTGATTAGACCAAAGATGGATCCACTGAACAAAAAAAAAAACTATTGTGTCCTCAGTGGTTTAAATTAAAAAAAAAAATCCAGTGGATTTGGCTGGTAATTTTCGAATGTCCATTTTTCCACGTGTGTACGTGTCAGCTATAAAAGCATTCAATTACAGCGTGCTTAAATTTGTTGGCAACAAGCAACTTCTGAGACTGAACTGCAAAATTATTCTTGGTACGGTTCCAAAAATTACTTTTAAACTTTTTAGGAACAAACATGTTTAGAACTGAAATGGGTACTTGTGCATTATTCGGTACACACTCGAGAAATGAAGTTTGGTAAATGATAACGAAATATACTGTAATATGATGGAAAGGAAATAATTTAGTAGCAAAATTATGAAAACTATAGCAAAGAAATATAGTGGAAAGGGGGACGTACAGAACGCATTATATTAAATACCAAACCCTACGTAACCTAAACCAACCCAATGAAAATACCATCTCTATGTATTAAATATTTAATAAAAATATACCTACAACGTAGATTTCAGTTGAGCCTAAGCTAATTTTCTTCGGATACTGCCGGACAAAAACCAGTTATTGTCTTAGATAATTGGATCGAAATATCTGGTATTTTTTGTGAAATTTATTATACACTTATCATACAAATTTCTTATACACTGTCTATTAAGGAGAATTTTATCCCATTTTGAACTTTTATTTTTTTTACAGTTATTGTCTATCTGTAGATCCACATTCTCGAGTATGTACCGAATAATGCACAAGTACCCTGAAATATCCTTTTATAAGCTAGGAAAAAAATATTGTTAAAGTAAATATTTTCTTACAAATAAAATGTTTATTTTATTTGTCGGAAAACCATCAAAAGAAAAAGAAACCACAAAAGAAATCGGTCATTTTCAATTCATAAATTCGTAAAGCATATCATATATTAAATACGTAACCTAACCTAACCTAGGTACGCCCCCCCCCTAAACCCCAAAAAACAATCGTTTAAATATTGTAAACTCGATAAGAAACCACGCTTAGCATTCCATTTACCTCTTGCAAATACCCGTTTGACGGGTCTCCATGTCTGGTTTCCTATACAATATATAGTGGTGTATGTAGCGGTATTTTCAGTCAGCACAAATGATAATCTTGCTTTTAGGAGTCTTGAGAGAGGGGGAGCCCCACTTCCCTTTGATGTAATTTTACTGTTTTATATATATATATCATAAAATACTGCTATAAATGAATAAGGTAATAGGTTTGTCATAAGTAACTTCACCTATATTAGAAAAGCAAAGAATAATAAATATTGATTTGTCAACTAAATCACAGTGTTTCCTATGCGTTGAAGATGCTGATACCGATAGAAGCTACTCAAAAGTCTCAGCATATTCACTATCTTATAAATGCGATTTCTATAATTTCACAGCACGCGATTGAAAATTGTAGAGAATTTTTTATATAGTATGCTCTGTTTATTCTTCTAATTTCCTTTTTTTTATTGTTTTGGATTTTTTTTTTACATTTTGCACGACTTTCAAATTGGAAGGTCCCTTGGGATTGGGAATTTTACACCGATTAGAATAGGGCTGAACCACATCTCTAGGTGTAACTTGATTGCTCTTCCCCATCTGTCAATAAAGTGAGACTTGCCGCATGTTTATTAGGATTTACGCCAATATAGTTTACTCCAATACTCGCGTTGTTTTATTAAAGATTCAGTCCTCGCCTGATCAATCTGGATATGGATCAGAACCTGCTCAGAACCTGTTAGTGCAGCAACCTCCTGTTTAATTAACTTCGCTCCTTAAAAAAAAAAAAACACAGTTAAACAGGAATGATGAGGATTGAACTGGAATTATAATTTCTTAATAAAACTGGCCTTCAGTTTTCTTTGAAACCGGCACTGTCATTTCTGATAGTTGTTGATAGTCTGATGTCAGTAGTTGATAGTCTGAAGTCAAGATTATACAAATAAAAGCTAGATTTACTGACATTCACAAAGCTCGCAAGGCAAGAGTGAATGAGCACAAGATCATCACCAGGAAATTTCTGGACGAGGAGGGGGAGGGGGGTTAAGTGTTGCCATAAGCTTTATTTTTACCAAAATTTAAATTAGGATATTTTTCATTGTCATATTATCATAAATTTTAAGTATCTTAAATTAAAATTATTTTATAAATTCTAAATAATTATATATTATAAATCTCATATAAAATAATTGTATTATAAATCCTTATCAGGGGGAGGGGAGTTGAGCATTACCTCTCCCTATGCTGCTGGTGTCCATGAGTGGGCATGGGCAGAGCCATGCTGTAAATTACCATTTGCCGATTAAAATAATGCACATAGCCAGTCATTTGCCTTATACGAATCCCAACTTCTGAGCATCTATCTGCTACGATTAATGGGCATTACTGTGTTCGGATCGATTGCTATATTAGCCTAAGTAATTCCAAGTGCCTTATGTAACACTTGCTGTCCAAATGATATTCATAACCCTTCCTATTAAACAAAATACCCTCGATCGATCTGTCCAAAATATACTTTCCCATAATGCATATGGATTTCAAATGATCAAAATTTAAATTTAAAGCATACCCAAATAACGGCTTTTCAATTGACCTCAACCTTTTTTAGCGTCTGGAACTAGCTGCTATATTTTCTTCTGACAAATTTGCTATAACAAAAATCCGGCTGTATTAGCTAAGTGACTAAACAATGGCTCAAATACCTATTTACTTTGAGTATTTCATTTAGATTATTATATAAATATACACATTCTATTTTTCTTTGAACGCATTTGTGACTATAAATATTTTAGGTAATGCCCGAGGTCTGAGTCAACGTGTTCACGAGGCCATTCAACTGGAATGTGAACCTAAGCATATGAGTGCTTCGCTGCCTTTAGACATGGGTCCAATTGTTGGAATTGCCTTTTCAGACAGAACATGCAGAGCAACTCGGAACAGGACTCATTGGATCTTGAAGTCAGTTGTTACGTCATGTGGAGCTACTGTAATAACTGATGGTAGATTAACCACCTACTCAAATATGGTAAGTAAAAAGTATCAAATATGGTAAGC
>JAQQPU010000145.1:126019-142410 GCA_029168905.1 Artemia sp. Kazakhstan ARC1039 | reverse complement strand
TTGTCATTCGAAACAATAAATTTACTAACATAGTTTGTAAAATATTTTACAGTTCAATGTCAATTTCACCTTATAACAAACAAAAAATATAAAAACTAAATTACTTTCAAGCCAAAAAAAGTGCTTGAGCCAAAAAGCACTAAAACAAATTACAAACAATCTCACACCAAGCATTTTGTAATAATAATCATAACAAAATAATAAAAATAACATATAAATAAAAGCTATGTAGCTTTTGTCTCTTCAATTTACTTTCAAGTAACCCCAGGTTGCTTAACTTTTAAAAAGTATTAAATAGGCTCAATTTATAATTGAAACATATATTTTTGCTTGCTACTAGAACAAATAAAACTACTTTAATTTACATTTCATTGTAGGTGAGACAGAGGTGGCTGTTTGGTCGCGACCTGGTGCTGAAGAGCAAACAACATATGCTACAGATATAACTTCCACAGTTTTGGAGTACTTTGAGGAGTTTTTCCAAATCCCTTATCCTCTTCCAAAGCAGGATATGATTGCCATTCCAGACTTCGGAGCAGGAGCTATGGAAAATTGGGGATTAATAACATACAGGTATTTATTTTTTAACCTAAAGATTCTTTCATAAGAGATACATTTGGTATGCTAAGGCTTTTTTGTTTCGATTATAACTGAAATTTATTTCAATCCGAATTTATACAAATTTCTTGCGCAGATGGAATAAGAATACTATAAGTATTAGTCCCGCTTAAGTTTTGTGATAGCTCTTCTGTTACACAAATTGATAAATAGTGGTTGTAAGCGTCCATAGTAGTTAAGTTAATCTTACAAGGTCACTCAGTTCCAATAGAATAATCTAAATTAGAATCAAAGTCTCAGTAATGTATCAGGAAAAATAGGAAGTAGTTGATAGGCATATTTTAAGTTAGGTCTTCAGTTCAATGCTGAAAATTCCGAAGTTGCATTCTTCAACTGGAAGCAAGTGTCGCCTGTGGATATTCCTCTTGGAAATAGTAGTATTAAGCCAGTAGATCATACCACCTACCTTGGTCTTCCCATTGGTCCGTCGACAATGCACACGCGACAACTATTAATTGCTCACATTGAACACAGAGATAGGTTATCATATGCTTCTTTTGTAACGAATTAAATACAAAAAACAAGTTTTTTAAACTGAAAGTAAGGAGCGACATTAAAACTTAAAACGAACAGAAATTATTCCGTATATGAAAGGGGCTGTCCCCTCCTCAACGCTTCGCTCTTTACGCTAAAGTTTTTTATTATTTTAAAAAATAAAGTTATGAGAGAGAGTCAAAAGGGTAATAAGTAAAACTGCAGCAGAATTGCAACAATGTACAGCAAAAAAAATTAGTGATTGGGATGTTGACAACCCCTGGCATGTTAAATATTCAAGAGTTTACCACTGAGTGAAAAGATTGACAAGCTGTGCAATTTAGTAGAAGAGCTGAAATTGGGAAAACTGAATCGCAGTGACATATCAATAGTTTGCCAAGTTAATAGTGATTTTGAAAATAGATCAAACCCCTAATGCAGCTGTAAATGTTATCTTTGAGTGCATGTTCAATTATGAGAGAAAAAAGAGATTTGGTGCTAGAAATATTGGAATTTTTTAGATTTAAGTGAAGGCAGTCAAGCCTAAATTTATTAATCGATGAATTAGAAAGTGAAGAAGAATATTGTGTGATTACACGTCTTGTAATTTAGTTTTGGAAGAAAAGTGGAAGAATTATGGACATTTGGAAGCAGTTCATAAAGAAAACACTTACGAGCTTGAAGAATAAAAAGTGAAGATTAGATAGCTACTGACGTCCCCTGGGCTATACAGCGAGAGGGGATCATCCTGTTCCTGAATCCTGAGAGTGATCTGAATTCAAGACCAGCGGACGAAAGTTGCGTTTAATTGTTTTACCGTTTCTTGTTATATTTAGACTAGTTGATATGATTATCTACTGTATATTATTAATTCACAGATGATTATTTGGGTTAAGTTTTATTTTACCAATTGCTGCTTAGACATAGACATATTTTATTAACCTTATTCTTTTTATCGCTAAAAGCACTAATACCGAGGGTTTATACAAATACGACAAAGTTAAATAACAAATACTACAACAAAAATGAATAAAACCATATTACTTTTCTTAGGATTTGTCGACCATGTCTGTAAAAAAAGGGGACAAAGAAATGCTGGTAGCGAGTCGTACGGCAAGTCACTGGGTTGAGCTTGTATTGTCTCCGGGTATGGGACGTAACGGGGGCTAGCGGGGATAGGATCGTCCTGTGTTTGCTGCTACAGAGCAGGAAATTGCCGAACAGGCAAATAAGTCTCTGACGGCGCTTAAAAAGCGACTCGAGGCGAAGAACCTTAAGCGCATTGTCATAAGTAGTGAAAACCTAACCCAGCATAATCTTACAAGCCCGTATTTGGATAGCTTCGATATCTTGACACATCCTAGCACTCAACTGTACACTAGGGGCCCCAAACTGGCACACATATTAAATGATGGGTAGGATATAAGTCTTGAAGGCAAGCTTCATGGAATTCACACCGAACCCATACCGCTTCATGATAGTCAGTGACTACAGCGCTGCATACCCTTTTCGCACAGGGTCACTTGCGTGGTTGTTGGACTTGCAGTCAACGGAGAAAATTACCCCCAGAATTTTTTCATTGCCAACTGTTTTAAACAAGGCAGGGGGGCTCCTGAAAGTCCGATTTAAGAGGTTTGAAACGCAACACCTTGCATTTCTGCTCATTGAGGGTAAGGCTAGCTCGCTCGCATTCATTCTGAAAAACCGTGGGTAGACTAGGATCAAAGAGTGGGATCGCTGATTGGCCTTCTAGTAGGTATTTGAGTAAGAATGAAGATCATCAACGAATTTATAGCTGTCCTTAAAAGTACGCAGGATAAAGTTAATCACTGCGAGGAAAATAATTCTGGCTAGTTTAGTGCCCTGAAGGAAACCGCAAGTGATTGGGAGAAATGCAGAATTTGAATTGTCTTCGCTAAGAGCGAAAACGAACTGCTCCCGCTGGGAAAGAAAATCAGCGACTTTACGCAGCAAGTCACGTTTGGCACCCATTTCACTTAGTTTATTGAGAGCGATAATGTGGTTGATGAGATCGGAGGCTTTTCTGTAATCAGCGAGGGCCAAGTCTACGAAGCTTTTCCCTTTCTCGAGCCACGATAGAATGTCGTCATACAGACGCACTAAGTACACTGACGTGTTTGAGCCACTAAGGCATCCGTACTGGAAAGGGTCTATATTTGGTTCTATATCACTCATCAGCAGTCTTGCAACGAAGGTCTCTGTTACCTTGGCCATGCAGGGAGTCAGCGAGATAGGCCTTAAGTCATCGCATGATTTTGGCAGGGATTTCTTAGGGATCACTTTGATGTAGTATTTTTTCAAGGGGTTAGGAAATTTGCCGAGTGCTATGCAAAGGTTGATGATACTAGCGAGAGGGGTAGCAAGGAAGGGCGCAAATTCACGAAGGAGATGCACTAGGATTTCTCCTGGAAATGAGGAGCTACGAGGTTTGAGCTTCAGTAGTTCTGTGCACACTTGATGGGGCTCAACTGACGGCCGTTGTTCACAAGGTAGACTAGTGTCAAGGACTGCAGCTAGTTCCTTTTGTAAGAAACTCGGGTAAGTGGTGCAAATACCAGTAAAAAAAAAAACCATTAACCTCAGTAGCTGTTACTTAAGTGTCGTCCTCTTTCAGGATTTTTAGGTGAGGATCACAGGTTTCACCTGTTAACCTTTTCACTGATGCAATGATGCTCAAATTGCTTATGTTTGTTCAGTACTTGGGAGTTTAAAAACAAAAACATGTCACGTACCTGCAGTGCAGTGTATATTTGAGCTTTTCTTTCTCGCTTTTGTAATTTGTCCTAAGAGCTGATTTAGATCTTAGATCCAGCGTTCGTCACTAAGTTTATTTTCACTGGTATGTTTATGTGTATTTCTTATTTTTTCTCTTTTTTTGTTTATTGCTCCGTCTTTTCCTTTTTTTGTATGACGGGTTTTCCAACAAATAATAATTATTATTATTATTCAAAAATAAAGAACGATAGAGTTATCTCTGTCAAAAGAGGGAGAAAGAGGTGTAGAGAGTAAGAGAAAGAGTGAGAAATAGGGAGAGAGAGAGAAAATAACACAAAAGACATTTAAAACCAATATTCAGGTCTAAAAGCTATTAGTCATTTAGACATAGATACTCAAATAGGATACCTTTTGGCATTAGATTTTATTGAATAAGCACCGTCATTAATAAAATTTTCGGATTAATTCACATAGTTAAGCATAAATTTTCTTTCTTAGATATTCTACTATAATCTCTTTTTATGGTTCTCCTGATGTTTTCTTTATTCTGATTTCATTTACTCAGGTTAGATTAAACTTCCGTGAAAATTTATTAGCATGTATGCAATAGCAGGTTGGTAATTTTCCCATTTTATTTTAACTAAATAGCTACTTACATATCTTGTAGATCTCATTTCTCATTTTTTTTTTTTAGAGAATTTGAAATATTGTCCTTTACAGTCTTACAAAAAACTATATTTCAAGCAAAAAAAAACTATTCTAAAAGTATTATGACAAAGAGCCCATGTTTAAAAATTTTTACTGTTTTTTTTTTAATTACAAGTTAAATTTTAATGTAAAGAGCACGAAGTTTAAATGTCTGGCAGTCCCTTAACAAAAGGTCGATCTCTGCTTACATTTAGTTTAGGTATGATAAAAATTGCCTTAGCATTTTCCGGTCCTTATACTTTACTCGATGAACCATCTCATTTTCCAATTTTTTTGTGGAGACATTCTAGAACTCGAGTTCTGCACTTCCTTTCAGACGGTATTGAAATGATATGTAAAATTTAGGAAAATCACCCATAAATTGGACATGAGTATGTACAAATTTCATGGGATCTTTCCAATTTCCCATTGATTGGCACCCCCTGAAGGAAAATGACTTAAATCCTATTTTGTCTTTTAGGGAAACAGCTGTTTTGTATCAGCCAGGTGTATCATCAGCCCAAAACAAACAACGAGTTGCCGTTGTTATAGCTCACGAGCTGGCACATCAGTGGTTCGGCAATTTAGTAACAACAGATTGGTGGGATTTGCTTTGGCTCAATGAAGGATTTGCAACGTATCTCGAGTTTAAAGGAGTAGACAGGGTGAGTTTATTCTATAAACTTCTGACGTATTAGACATCTGCATCTATTAAACTTTAACTTTATTTAATGGGTGCAAGAAATTCCAGTGAGTAAGAGGTACACAGGTGGCTCTACTCGGGCTATTGAAGATATACTAAAAGGGAAGTGTAGTGTAGGCTACTTTTTCAAAGAAAAATGAACAACCTCGGACTATTCTTTCTCAGATACGTGCTCTTTTCGACAAAATTCCTAAGAATCGAACAGCATTCCTAAACTTGCAAGGAAAAGTATAATTTCCTTCATTGAATAAGATATATTTAACATTGACATATGTTATCTAAATAATGGAATAAAATTGAAAAAAAAAGTATTAGAAAGTATATTGGCAGGTTCTGATGGCCCATCTTGTCAAAACCAAATATACTTCACAACGGGGCATAAAATTGATTCATGGTTTCCTTGGATAAGAAAAAGTTTATATATTTAACGATTTGTTAAAATAAATATCATTTATAGCTATCATAAGAAGCGAACTATGCGTTGGTAAAAGTTGAAAATTTCTGAAATATAATTCTATTCAATATCTCTATAGAATATATTTTGAACACATGTTCTTCGTGTTGTCTTCTGACTCTTATGGTCATAGACAGGGCAATAGCGCTGCCTAAAAAAAGAACGATGTTGGCAGAATGTATTTTTTTTTATCCTTTAGACCAGGGCATTTCGTATCGAAGAAGTTATCGTAGAAACTTCGAAAAGGGCTCATTCGATTGAACATTGAAAGGACTTGTGCCCTTTTTGATAGCCGAAAGTGATTGGAAGGCAACTAACTCTCATTCCAAGCCCACCATTTCCCCAAACACATCCAATCCAAATTTTTAAATAGAAAATTTGTTGAACGTAGTTAAAAGATCTGGAAATTATGTCTTTGAGGAGGACACTCCCCCCACAGCCCTCAGGGCAAGGGTTGTAAGTTATGCCCTGAGGGTCTACAAGGTTCTTATAGAAAGTGTTGCCGTATAAACTTAAAAAAGGGCTCATTCAATTGGAAATTCAAATGGCTAGTGCCCTTTTTAATAGTCAAAAGTGATTGGAGGGCAACTAACCCTCTCTGACGCCCACTATTTCCCCAAACACATCCAATCAAAATTTTGAGATAGCCATTTTGTTCAACGTAGTTTAAAGTAACTTTACTGGTACTTGTTATATAATTTGTACTTTACTGAAAAAAAAATTCTTTTAAATGTTTTCACTTTTATAACTTTAGGAAATCAAAAATTAATTAACATTTTAAGGAATAAATATCAGCATATGTATATTAAACTGACAATGCACATTTTTTCAGTAAATTCATTTGAATTTTTTTCAGTAAAGTACAAATTATATTCTAGCTTTTAGAAAGCATAGGGGTTTAGAACCCTACTCATATTAATTTCTGCTCGTTTTGAGTTTGACTCTGTTATTTATTTTAACTTCTATTTGTTTTGGGTTTCATTTATTTATTGATACTGATTTGTGGTAGTTGTATGCTTGGAAGATTATGTACTGTATTTTGTTCATTTTTGGTTTAATCGGGTTCTTCACTATTTTTTGAAAAACTTATTTTGTGGAAAAACTTTTTTTTAATTAATCTTTGGTAAGAACTAGACAAAATTAATATTTTATCTTCCCAAAAATATTTACCCAAAAATATTCAATCTTCAACAGGGATCAAATTAAGAAGTGTTAAATTAACTTAACAGAAATTCACAAGCAAATCCCATTCAAGAAATATGAAATTCATTTTAAGGTTGAACCAGACATGAAGATGGAACAGCAGTACTTAAATGATGCCATTCATTACGTGATGCAACTTGATGGTCTTAACAGTTCTCATCCAATGATTATGCCAGCAAATAATCCAGATGAAATCAATGAGCTTTTCGACCCAATTGCATACGAAAAAAGTAAGTGAGCATTTTTTGGAAAGGCGCAAGCACACCTCGTATGCACAATTTTCCAAGTTTTGTCTAATTGTTCAAGGCGACAAAATTCTTGATGCATTCTTGAACAGTATTACCACTAGGAATAACCCCTGTTTTAGCTTAAATCTAAGACTAAGAAATAGTTCCACGTATAGCGTAAACTGTTCCAAACAAATTAATTTTGTTTCGTATTAACACATATACAAAGTATTATGAAAAAAAGTTATCATTTTCTTCCATAAACTTTTCACACGAGGTTAAGCATACACAATTGTAAGCTAAAGATGCTATCAAAATTTGGTCATTGTTTTTTTTTCTATGAAAAAAAAAGATTATGATATTGATTATGAAAAGATTATGAAAAAAGTATTATCTTTCAATTTACTGTTTAAGATGTGTTTTACATTCTCTAGGTGTGATTATTTCCAGTCAATAATCAAACACATACATAAATAAATGTCACAAAACAGTGCACATGCCTGGTGGCATACTTTTCCCTGTTCTCGGATAAGGGCATTAAAATTATTCTCAATTGCAGACAAAAAAAAAATATTATTATAAAATATCTAAAAATTGGATGGTAAAATCTAAAAGATCTAAAAATTCTAAAAATATCTTTTCCTCATTAAAGAAATTGGAAGTATTATTTCAACATCCAAACATTCTGGGTACCTTCAAGCATGAAACACATTACTTTGTATATTAAAGGGCCACCACACACTGGGTCTCTTGCTCTTTATACTGTACTTTACAGAAATCTACAAGTGGTGTATTTTTCTTATTGAGAAAACTAGACATATTCTGGGTACTTGGTTTTACCGTCCCCCCCATAAAAAATTCTCAAAATCTTAATTGGTCTTTAAAAAAGTACATAAATAAAAATACGTTGGTAACAGGAATCTTGATAATCACTAAGCTATTGCATTCTATAGCTCATGGGTTGTAGAACCAACAATGTAATTATGCTTCAAACTATTCATACGAGAAAAAAGGTACAAGATTGAATTGGCTGTTCAGTCAGTTTCGTTGCGATTTTGTGAAGTGAAGAGCTATTTATAAATGAAGAAGAATTGTGAAATTACTTTTTTTTTCGCACCCAAGCGGGCTAGGATGGGTATTTCTGATGCTAACGTTAGGTAGTCATCTTCTGGTAGTTCATCTGCTTCTGTTTGCTTGCAAGATACTCAAATAGTTGCTACCACCTCTAAACGCTATACGTCCAATCCAATCGATGCTTATACACACACTTTACAGCACAAACCTACAAAGTTTTCTTTGTCGGTTCCAAACGATATAGGTCCTTTTTTAAGCAAATCCTCAAAACTTGATGGAACGACTAAGCTTTATCTGCTACAGCGCCCTGGACTCTGAACATATGTCCTACGCTTTTCCAGTATCTAAGAAAATAAAGATGAAATTTTAGTTGAGCTGGATGGCTCCTTTCAGCTGGCTGTCTTATTCTCTTACTGAAAACGCTGCTTTTTGCAGATTTTTTGTTCTTTCTTCATCTCAAACAACTTTCAAAGGCGTATCAGCGCTTAAAAAAGCTTGTCATCAAACCCGTGAGAAACTGGATGGTTGCAATTGAATGTCAAGCAAGTCACGCACAAACACATTCCTTAACTTAGACCTTAGTTCCGCCTGTGCCTCCTGAGGCACCCAGGGCATCAAGAAGGAGCTGCCAATCTTCCCTCAGGTTTGTTGCAGCACTGATTTCTCCCCATTGTGGTAAAACGGAGGTATGAAAGTTGCTTAGATCCCTCGGGTAGGTCCGGCACATTGTATTTCTGGGTATTCCTCGGCTACGAGTTCCCCGTGGTCGCCAGTGTAAAGCGAATCTCGGGAGTCTATGTTAGTCCATATGTAGGACATGTCCCAAGCATCTCTACCTTCTTACTCTGATGATGTCGGTTACTGGAGGCTATTGTATTATTTCACGGATGGACTGGTTTTTCATCTTCTGTGACTAGTGAATATTCAATATTCTACGAAGACACGAGTTTTCAAAACCCAGGACTATTCTTTCTTGTTGTTGAGTCAAGTGCATGTTTCTGCTGCGTAGAGTAGTATTGGTATAATATTTCTGGTGAAAAGGCGTAGCTTCAGATCCAGAGAAAATCTCTGACATCTCCATGCTTGGCGTAGTATGTTGAAGGTGCCATTTGCCTGTCTTATTCTGGTTAGTACTTCTTTCACTGTCGAGCTAGTGTTTTCGATGATATTTCCTAAGTATTTGAAGTGGACAGCTTGTTCAACATCTTGGTCACCACATTTAATGGACAGAAAAGAGTTACTAGTCGCCATGCATTTGGTTTTCTCAGTGTAGCGTAATCAAAGGTCGTGAAATGTCAACCCCCCTTTCGAATTAATAACTAAGAAAACACCAGTCTAATTTTCTACACCTTTTTTTTACGCGAAAGTGTTTTTGTTTTTTTTATTCAAAGGTAGAGTTACAAGTTCCGGCAACTTAGGCAACTTAGTAAGCAACTTCCCGGCAAGTAAGGCAACTTAGGTTGGATTTTATTTTCAGGAAAAATTTCAACTAGGGGCATTCTAACAGGGGGATTTCTGAATGTGTTGAGTTGCGGGGAATTTTAACTGTTATTATTTTACAAGTACTCTTTTGACTGACCCTCGATTCTACTGTTAAAGAACCTCGCAATAAGTCATAGCCATAACATCTAGGGTCGTCGTTCTATCAGATTTACTTCTGAATTCGGTATATCAGGTCATAAGGATCAGATTCCTTAGGGAGTGATCTGGAGACACAAAGGAATAAATTTTCTGGGAAATACCAACATGAAGAGATACGAATAAGAAAGTAATGGAATTATTATTACTCACATGAGAGAAACAGGGCTGTGTACAAGAACGTCAAAGATATGGGAACTTCTTACACTGGTACGGGCACTATGGTTATAGAGCACAACTGTTATTGCATGAAGACAAAAACTAGTCTCAAAATCAACTGAGATTTAACGGCGCAAAAACTGTCAATAGTTTCTAGACTCAAAACTGACTCATAACTCCAACCTGATTGATAACTGGGAACTCACTCCTGACTAGCTGCTAAACCTAGCTACTATACTTTCCGAATTTGCCATTGCCGAATTTTGCCGAATTTGCCTAGAACTTCTATAACTACTCGAACTTCAGATTTCCAATGCAATGATCCCCCTCCGAAGTATGTACGACCACCTTTTCCGTAAGAACCTTATATGCCCCGGGGCATAACTTAGAAACCTTGCCCTGGGGGCTGCGGGGGGGGGGGGAGAGTTTGTTATCCTCAAGGAAATGAGTACTGGACCTTTCAACTGCGTTTAACAAAATGGTAATCTCAAAATTTTGATTGGGTGTGTTTGGGAAAATGATAGGCGTGGGAGGCCGGGTTGCCCTCCAATCACTTTTGACTATTAAAAAGGGCACTAGAACTCGTAATTTTCCAATAGAATGAGTCTCTTTCGAAGTTTCTACGACAACTCCCTCTATAGGAAGTACCCTGGTCTAAAAAAAAATAGTACATTGTGCCACATCGCTCTTTACTTAGGCAGCGTTTACTTAGGTAGGTTTAGTTTAAAATGCTTTATGATTCTATCAACTAAGAATTCCAACAATGCATAACAGCGGCTGTTCATTCCTCCGATCGATATAAATAGTTGGCTGGAAAACTGGAGGCGGAAACACAATTTATTCAGTTGGAAAACAGAGAAATCTCTTGATCCGTTAATGCTGGCTAGAATTTAATCAAACAGTTCGTGGTAACGAACTGTAAGTAAGGAGCGACCCGGCTCAATGGTAACCGAAACTCTAAAAAACAGGATTTTGATACCAATAGATAGATCAAAAGAATCAGATTTTAATTCTAATTTCAAATATATAAGTTTCATTAAGTTTAATCTTACCCATCAAAAGTTACGTGCCTGAGAAAATTCGGCTGATTTTCGAAAAAAGGGGGAAAGACCCCCTAAAAGTTATACAACCTTAATGAAAATCACACCATCATATTCAGCGTATCAGAGAACCCTACTGTAGAGGTTTCAAGCTCCTATCTACAAAAATGTGGAATTTTCCATTTTTTGCCAGAAGAAAGATCACGGATGCGTGTTTATTTGTTTGTTTTTTTTTCCCCCCAGGGGTGATCGTATCGACCCAGTGGTCCTAGAATATCGTGGGAGGGCTCATTGGAACGGAAATTAAAAGTTCTAGTGCCCTTTTTAAGTGACCAAAAAAATGGAGGACAACTAGGCCCCCTCCCAAGCTCATTTTTTTCCCAAAGTCACCCGATCCAAATTTTGAGATAGCCATTTTGTTCAGCATGGTCAAAAATATGATAAAAATGTCTTTTAGGATGACTTGATCCCCCAAAGTCCCCAGGGGGAGGGCTGAAAGTTATGAACTTTACTCAATGTTAACATATAGTATTGGTTATTGGGAAGTATACAGACTTTTTCAGAGGAGATTTTTTCTGGTAGGTGGGGGAAGGAGAGGGTCGGGGGCTATATGGAAGGATCTTTCCATGAAGGAAGTTTTCATGGGGGAAGGGACATTGCTATGAAGGGGGCGCCGGATTTCCCAGCATTATTAAAGAAAAAGAGCAGGAATTAAATAAAAAAAACAAGTTTTTCAACTGATCAACTGATTGTGATTAAGAGGTCATTTTTAAAGAACTGGAAAAAAATTCGAACTATAGTTTAAAGAGCAGGGTATTGACTAGGGGGCGAACTCCCTAATATACGTGTTAAAAATTTATGAATATAGAAGTTCGTTACGTAAGTTAATTCTAAGTTATGTATATTTATTACTAATAAAAACGTTCGTAAATAAAATTAAACAAGTTTCGAGAAAGCCATTTAACCAAATTTAATATGCAAATTTTGTTTTAATTATTCATGTACGGTGAGCCAAAATCAAAACCTGCATTAATTCAAAAACGTTCAAAAATTAAATAAAAAAAACAAGTTTTTTTAACTGAAAGTAAGGAACGACGTTAAAACTTAAAACGAACAGAAATTATTCCGTATATGAAGGGGGCTGTCCCCTCCTCAACGCCTCGCTCTTTACGCTAAAGTTTTACTTTCTCACAACTCTATTTTTTTAGACAATAAAAAAACTTTAGCGTAAAGAGCGAGGCGTTGAGGAGGGGACAGCCCCCTTCATATACGGAATAATTTCTGTTCGTTTTAAGTTTTAACGTCGTTCCTTACTTTCAGTTAAAAAAACTTGTTTTTTTTATTTAATTTTATTTAAGGGACAACAGCCATTGAATTGACCGCTGTATGGCGTTGGTCTCAGAATACCGGTTAAATTAAGAAAGTAAAGAATTGGTCCATCCTGTTATTCACTTACGTAACGAACTTCTATATTCGTACATTTTTATTACGTATATTAGGGGGTTCGCCCCCTAGTCAATACCTCGCTCTTTAAGCTAAAGTTAAAATTTTATTCCAATTCTTTAAGAAGGAGCCCTTAATTACAAAGACCGTTAAATAAAATAAATAGCTCTGATGAAAGTACAAAAAAAAAATTTAGCGTAAAGAGCGAGGTAATGACTAGGGGGCGAACCCAATATGTAATTATTTCATATACATAAAAATTTCTGTTCCTTTTGAATTTTGATGTTGCTCCTTAATTTCAGTTGAAATACTTTTTTTAGTTTATTTAATTTCTGTTCTTTTTTTAATAATACTGGGAAATCCGGCGCCCCTTCATAGCAATGTCCCTTCCCCCATGAAAACTTCCTCCATGGAAAGATCCTCCCACGCAACCCCTCCCCCCACAAATACCAGACCTCCCCCCACCGAAAACTTCTGTATACTTCCCAATAACCAATACTATATGTAAACATTGGGCAAAGTTCATAACTTGCAGACCTTCCCCCGGGGACTGTGTGGGATTAAGTAATCCTCAAAGACATACTTATTGCATTTTTCATCCATGGTGAACAAAATGGCTATCTCAAATTTTTGATCGGGTGACTTTGGGAAAAATGAGCGTGGGAGGGGGTTCGATACGATACAATACGATCAACTGGTTCGATACGATCACCCTTGGGAAAAGAAAAAAAAAACAAATAAACACGCATCCGTGAACTTTCTTATGACAAAAATACAAAATTCCAAATTTTTGCAGATAGGATTTTGAAACTTCTGTAGTAGAGTTCTCTGATACGATGAATCTGATGGTGTGATTTTCATTAAGGTTCTATGACGTTTAGGTGGCGTTTCCCCTTTTTTTCGAAAATAAGGCAAATTTTCTCAGGCGTGTAACTTTTGATGGGTAAGACTAAACTTAATGAAATTTATATATTTGAAATTAGCATGAAAATATGATTCTTTTGATGCATCTACTGATATCAAAACTTTTTACTTACAGTTCGTTACCACGAACTGTTTGATTGGTCTGCACTGTATATCAGCATTATCCTTTGGATTGAAAAAAGACTGAGGGAAATGGCATTCATAGCATATATCGTTAAAAATCGTTTTTTAGACAAGAAAAGGCCGGTTTAAAACCAAGCTAAATTTCCTCATTGTTTTTCACAATTGGGATTTTTAAAACATTAATTAAAAGTGATTGAAAAAGCACACACAAACCCGTTTTTTCTAAAGAGGAAGGGGGGGGGGGGAGAAAGCCGCATTTACAAAAATAATAAATAAAAGACAGTATGAGCATGTACATTGTCAAAAGAGCGAATCTTAAGTTTCGTTTCAGAGCAAAGTTATGTGTCAGACAATACTTAAAGGGAAAGATTATCTGACCAAAAGGCAATATGTGCACGTTACTACTAATACTGCTATCACTGCTACATTTACTGTGGATACTACAACTTCAACTACTAATTGTATTGTAAATACTTGTAAGGCCAAGAGCATTGAGATAAAAATTTCAAGAAATATATGAACATACAGGTTATCATAAGGACATATCAGCAATGTCATAGCAATGGCTTATTGTATTAAATTGAAACTTGCAGGACTTGACAAGAGGGATTTTCAACTGACCAAAAAGCAATACGTTAATACTACTGCTGCTACTAGTACTACCGCTAGAAGTTTTCAAGGAATTTCGAGGGGGGAGGTGAAATGAATAACAATACGCCGTCTGTACGCAGTTTGTCAAAAGGGCGTAACAGCCATATCTTAGGAACAGTTTGGTGTGTGAAGCTGAAATTAGCAAGGCATGTTTTGGAGGATGTTAAACTGGTCAAAAAAAACATTTGCATCCTAATGCTACTGATTCTACTCATGTTACTCTTAATACTACTTTTACTCCTACTACTGCCACTAAAGCTAAGGCTACTTACCACTAACTCTACAACTACTACTAATACTACTGCTGCAACAAAAACGAAGGGTATTAAGGCAAATAATTTGGGAAATATTGAAACTGTATGGAAATTGAAACACACTATGCCCACATAGGGTGTTAAGAGGATGTATCAAAAAGGCTTCAGGAACGGTTGATGGTATTAATTTGAAACTTCAGCGTGTATTGAAAAAGATGTTGAAGAAACCAAAGATGCTATGCGCATACTGCTACGAATGTTACTACAACTATTGCTACTACGCAAGCTAAGAGTACTAAAGTGGGGCTGTCAAGAAATATTTAGCTGTCAACGAAGTTAGACCTTTAAGGGTAAGTTGTGGCGGATTTTGAAGTAGCCTGAAGGCACTATACGTATAACACTACCGCTACAGTTTCTGTAACTAGTGACGCTGAGCGCATTAAGGTGAAACTCTTAGGGACCGTTTAGGGTGAGTTTGAATCAAACGAAAAAGTTATACGTATGCAGGTTTTCAAAAGGACATGCAAGTAATATCATAGACAGCACTGCTCTATAATAGCTAGAAATATCATTGAAATATTTTAAGGAGCAAATCTGATTAGAAACTGAAAGTTCTAGTGCCCTTTTTAAGAGTCAAGAAAGATTGGAATGTGAGTAGCCCTCCACCCAGGCTGATTCATTTTACAAACACATTCAGTCAAAATTTTGAGACACTCATTTTGTTCAGAAGAGTAGAACGGTCATCTGACTATGTCTCTAGGGATATTGGGTATGACGACCCCTCACAATTATGTAATTGACCCATTATGCTTCAAAGCTAAATGTTGCTTTAAAATTAAATCAAAAGGCACTGCGTGCATGGTAGCAAGCAAGAGACCTCAGAAAACATATCGCGAATGACTGAGGGCATTAAGTTGAAATTTTGGGACTATTACTATTAATACTTCAGCTCTTACAATTTAAATTAAAGTCAAAAGAGTGTAAGTGTATCCAGGTTATTAAAGAGCATAGGACGAAGGTTTAAGAAATGGTATTAAATTTTATTTTTCTGGTCAACTTGAGGAGGTGTAAGTTTAAACTAAACAATACTATTTGTGTCAGGATTAGAAATAGTTGAAAAAAAAAATTTCCTACATACAAATAGCAAGCAACGCAATCGATTCTTATAGGAAAAAAACCGAAAAGATATAAAACATTTTTTTCAATGAAAATGACTAGTTCAATAAAAAACAAACAGAAATTTATTTAATAAACTTTTCCATAAAGCTAGTTTTTTTAAGTAAAGAGCTCCATTAAATCAAAAACGAAAGGAAATAAAGTCAAGTAATCTTTCAAGCGTAAAACTACCACAAATCACCATCAATAAATTAATGAAACCCAAAACGAATAGAAATTATAATAAATAACCGAGTCAAACTCAAAACTAGCAAAAATTAACATGAGTAAGACTGACAACCCCGAAACCTTCTCAAGCCCAGAACATAATTTACACTTTCCTGCAAAGAAAATAAATTTTAATTGTTTTCACTTTTTGACTTTGATAAATAATTTTTTTTAAAGCTTTAAGGAATATATATCAGTATATGTATATTAAACCGACAATACATGGTCTTTTTTTTAGTAAAAGTGCAAATTATGTTCTGGTCTTGAGAAGGCATGGGGTTTGTCAGCCTTACTTATGTTAATTTTTGTTCGTTTGAGTTTGTTTCCGCTATTTGTTGCAATTTCTGTTTGTTTTGGGTTTCATGTATTTGTTGATAGTGTTTTGTGGTAGTTTTACGCTTGGAACATTATTTTACTTTATTACTTTCTTTTTTGGTTCAATGAAGCTTTTTACTTTTCTTTGAAAAACTTGTAAATTAACATCTAGAAAAGAAAGTTAGACACTTGGGAGAATCCAAACAAAATACAGTGCTCTGGATGTCGATATATGTGTTTACGATGTGTTGAAAACAATTCTTACATACTTTGTTTCAGTTTTAT
>JAQQPU010000145.1:112609-124665 GCA_029168905.1 Artemia sp. Kazakhstan ARC1039 | reverse complement strand
ATATATAGAGGCTTTATGTTATATATATATATAATAGCAGGTATCTGCTTCATTATCTTTTATATATTTTGTTATGATCAACATCATTCGTGTGTTTATTGATGGTAGCAGTTATCGGGGGAGTGATTGTGATGAAAGCAGTCATGAAGGGAGTAATCCAGTTTGAAGTTGTTACAGTCTATGTAAGTCTTGCAACACTGAATACGGTACAAGAATAGACCTTCGATATAGGTCTTCTATCAGCTCTAAGCGTTAAACAATGATACTTATGACTTGTGATAAGTATTATACTTATGAATGATACTTATGAAACTTGTCGTTTGGTTTTTCAATATTTTTGGATGCTTTCAATTTTTTGATGCTTTCAGTTTTTTTACAACATAAAGTACATCAGGAACATTCAAGAATTTCTTTTTATTTAAGTTCATTCTATGTTGAATATGAGTTTATTAGAAATCCTATTACAATCCGAAGACGTTTTTTTTATTCAGATTAATAACACCCTACTTTAATCAAATTCTTTTAAAGAACTATTTCGGTTGGTTTTCGGTTTGTAGACTGCCTCTATTGTGACACATTTTCTAAGCTAAAATTTTGAAATTATATTTTTGGTTTTCCAGAACTTATGATACGGCTACTGCTGATGATTTGTGGGAATTTTTGGGTGATACAGCCATAAAATATTCTGTAGACCTAAACGGTCTAACTGTAAAGGATATATTGTACACATGGAGTCTCCAAAAGAATTTCCCTGTTGTGAAGGTTGAGAGAAATCCTGAAAACAATACGGATATTACTGTTACGCAAGTATGTTTTACCTGTATTCGTCAAATGTTTAGAGTATATTCCATGGAAATTTAAAACATAAAGAGACTCGATTCATAATAAGTCAGGTCAGGGAATATAAATGGTACTGATAGCCCACTATGATAACAATTGACCCACCATAACTGACAACAAATAAAATTGAAAAGAAAAACATTATGTTGGTTTTAAATTTACAATATCACTCACATATGTCTGGTACAATAACGCTGGTATTTTTTTTGCTATTTTATGTCTCTGTGCTTGAGCATGGTTTGCTGTGGAATTCTTAAGATTTGATTCTAAAAAAAGATATTTATCACTTATAATTTAAAATAATTTGACAGTACACGAATAAGAGTCAGTCAAGTACAATGATAATAAAATCTAAATATCAAAGAACGAGATTGGTCGCTCTGGCTTCGAAATAAAATCATTTTATCAATTAAGACAAAAACAAAAACATTATTGATAGAGTTTTTTTGGGGTAAACTAAAGAGTTTTATTACATACGGTACTGCATAAATGATTGGAAAATGAACAAGAAAATTCAAGAAAATTGTTTAAAATCTGAACAAGAAAATTACTTAAAATGTGGTTTTATCATCATTCTTCAAGTATTTACTAAAAAAAAAAAATAAACTTATAGATGGTCACATGACCAGGGGCTCAACCAAACACCCATTGCAAAACTCAAGCAAAAGCACCGATATAATTTTTGGGTTTTCTGTTTCTTCTTGCTAAGAGGCAATCCGTGTAACTTATTAATTAAAAAAGACAAAAAAGTTAAATAAACAAGATAAATAAATGAAACTCAAAATCAACAGAAATTAGAATAAATAGCCGAGTCAAACTCGAAACGAGCAAAAATTAACATCAGTAGGGCTGTTTTTTTTGTTTTTTTTTAGTAAAGCCTAAGTTATGTTCTGGTCTTGAGAATGCATGGGGGTTTTTATCCCTAGTAATGTTAATTTTTGCTCGTTTTGTGTTTGAATCGGCTATTTATTATAATTTCTGTTCATTTTGAGTTTTATTTAATCGTTGATAGTGATTTGTGGCAGTTTTACGCCTGGAAGATTATTTGACTTTATTTCTGCCCCTTTTTGGCTTAATAGACTTCTTTACTTTTCTTTGAAAACTTATTCTGTGGAAAAAGTTTTTTAAATTAAAACAAAATATGACACCGTCATTCAGCCAGGGGGGCTGGCGCGCTGAAAGTAAAGAGCCACATGAAAACTTGAAACACAAATAAATTATTCTGTACATGAGGGGGGGGGTTGTTCTCTTATCAACTTGTGGCTAGTTACGCTAAGGGGTTTTAGTGCTTTAAAAAATCTTCGTATTCTAAACCAAAGGCCTTTTTGTTTCATCAGTCTTTCTCTAAACATAAGGACATAAAGAAAGAAAAACGAGCAAAAATGGGGTTTTTAAAGGCCAAATGAAAGATACTGAAAAAACACAACAAAGCGAATATTCCAGGTGGATAAACGCCCCTCTTCTTCAGCGCGAAACGAAAAAATATAATCAATGCAAGTGCCGAAGAACAAACCAACAAATAAAACGCGGAAAGTCAATGTGAATATGAAAAAAAAACAATGAAAAAAAAACAAAAAATTAAATAGATGAATAAACAAAAGTTTGTAACAGAACTTCTTTTTGCTTCCATTATAGAGTCATTTTTTTATAGACAGAAATATGGGCTTTCCATGGGCCCTTTCACCAATACAGGCTGATATCTTCATGGAAGACCTTGAAAAAAGGGCTATTTTGCAATTTTTTTTGTAAAACTGAATTTTGGGTTCGTTTTAAAGATGATATTTTTTATTTCTGGGAGCATGGTGACGATTTTCTGGGTTCTTCTCTTCACATGCTCAACTCCTTGGATCCAATACTTAAATTTACTCAGGAATCAGATGTAGAGAAGCGTCTTCCTTTCTTAGATGTTCTGGTGCACCAAAATGATTCATGTTTCGAGTTTGGTGTCTATAAAAAACCCACACATAGTGACTGTTACTTAAATTATTCCTCTAATCATTCTCCTGCTGTGAAAAGAGGAGTCGTCACTTCTCTAGTTGATAGAGCATTGAAAGTTTGTTCAACACGCTTCTTGGATTCAGAGCTCGATCACCTTAGAGATATTTTATTTAGGAATGGTTATCCAGTTAGTTTAATAAATTCTGTAATTGCAAACCGCATTAAAAGATTATCAGATAGTTACGCAGAAAACACAAATCAAAGGGAAAATTCTGTTTATCTCGGGCTCCCGTACGTTAAAGGGGTTTCAGACCACATTTCAAAAAATCTAAGAAAAAATAACATTTACACTTACTATAGACCCAGAAAAATTATCAGTTCCCAAATTTAACACGGTAAAGACCCTATCCCGATAGGTGAAAACTCCGGTGTCTACAGAATTCCTTGCTCGTGTGGTCTTTGGTATATCGGAAGAACTGATCATCGACTAACGGATAGATTAACTGAGCACTCTAGTTCAATTAATAATACACTTAAAAAGCGGAAAAAAACAGAAAATTTTGACTCTGCCCTTGCAGAGCACATTTTTGAAAACTCAGACCATACTATTTTGTTTAATCAAGCTAGCTTAATTTCGCATGACAAAGGTATTGTCCAGCACTACAGAGAAGCTGTTGAAATTTATAAATACCAACATTTATGTCTAGCTTTGGACAGGGATTCCGGTGATTTAAGAATAAATGAGTCGTATTTCGGTTTTCTCAAAAGAGAAGCCGATACTTTAATAGTCCCAGATATAAACCTTGTAACACTTTCCCAATCACTTAATCAGACACGTCAACAACCCCTTAAGTCTCAAAGAGTGTCTGCGAGGAATGCAATTATTAAAATCAGAAGTCAGATGACATAGCTCTCAAACTCATTCAATGCTGTTTCGTTTTGGTTTGAGCGAACGAATGTTTGTCTTTTATTTCTCAGTTTTTTCGCTAGTATCCGTCAATGGCGGTTCAATTTTGAATTTCTTTGCATATCCCGGATATTGGTGAACGACTCACTTTTATTGTTGTTAGGCATTTGGTTTCAATTCTTATAATTTTTTGGCTTTTATTGATTTTTATTCATCTTTTAATTTTTTGTTTTTTTTTCATTGTTTTTATTTTAAATTCACATTGACTTTCCGAGTTTTATTTGTTGGGTTGTTCTTCGGCACTCGCATTGATTATATTTTTTCGTTTTGCGCTGAAGAAGAGAGGCGTTTGTCCCCTCAAGATATTCGCTGTGTTGTGTTTTTTTTTATTCAGTGTTTTCATTTGGCCTTTAAAAACCCCATTTTTGCTCGTTCTTGTTATGTCACGCCAATGTGGTTTAAGAAATTATCCTTAATATAAGGAAAAAAATTGCGTAAAGAGCCAGTGGTTCAGATGAGAGTGATTCATATTCAGAATCATTTCTGTTCGTTTTAAGTTATAAAATTGCTCCTTGCTTTCAGTTGAAATAAGCCTTTGTTTATATTTAAGTTCTGGTCATTTTTCAAATCATGCCCATGCCTAACCAAGATTAAATTTAAAAAAAAATTAGCATAAGGAGCGAGGTATTGGTGAGTGGACAGCCCCACTCATAATCGTAATAACTTGTGTTTGTTTTAAGTTTTGATGCTGCTCCTTAGTTTCAGTTGAAAAAACTTGTTTTTCTGTTCAATTTCTGATCGTTTTTAAATAATGCCGGGAAATCCGGCTCCCCCCTGAAAATAACTCCATGGAAAGGTCCTATAACGTAAAATATCCCCCCGCTAGAAAAATTCCTTCAGACAATTCCATTCTAGCTGAAAGTTTCCCCCGAAAAATTTCTTGTGGACGAGCTATCGTTCACAATAATTTTCACTTGCTAAGGTGGAATTTTCTTCTTAACGCACTTTCATTTGAAAAGCCCTTTCATTTCTGCTTGTTTTCAAAATCATGCCAGAAATTCCCTCCTCCATGGAAAGTTTTCGCGCAAATACACCCCCCCCTCCCCCATCTCTATAGTAGAAAGTTGCTCCCGCGAAAAATTTCCTGTGGAGAATTTATACAGTGCAAAACTCCCCCATGGAGAATTTCTCCCGTGGAAATTCCCCGCCTACGGAAAGACATTCTAGACAATCCCAACCCGAAAAAAATTTTACCACTGGATAATTCCCCTTAACATCTCCACATGTAAAATTATGTCGGCAAAGAGATAGTAAATCAAATAAAAAGACATCGCATAGGAATTTTGGCAAATTCCCGAAGTGTAAAAATAGCTCCTGGAAATTTCAACCCCCAGAAACTTCCCTCCCATTGCAAAATTCCCCACGTGGAAATCCAAACCCTTCCCCGAAAAATGTCGGTGTGCTTCCAAGAAATAATGTTATACGTAAACAATGGACAAATTTCATGACTTATAGATATTTCCCCAGGGGCTGGCGGGGGGGGGGGTCATGTTATCCCAAAAGTCATAGTTGCTGGACTTTTCAACATTTCTGAACAAAATGGATATCTCAAAATTTTCATCGGTCGACTTTTAGGAAAAAAGGGTGAGAGAGAGGGCTAGTTTCCCTCCAATCTTGTCGGTCCTTTAAAAGCCCTCGAAATTTTAATTTCGGCTAGAACGAGCCATTTCCCGATATTCTAGCACTATTGGTTCGTTGCGATCCCCCGGGAAAAAAAAACAAACAAATACACACACATTCGTGATTTTACAAAAGTACAATGATCCGTGAGAACACAAAATCCCTTTTTTTGCAGATGGAACCTTGAAACTTCTACAATAAAATTTTTGGATACTCTAAATCTGATTGTGATTTTTATTAAGATTCCTTGATTTTTAGGGGGTGTTTCCTCTCTTTTTGAAAATCAAGCAAATTTTCTCAGGCTCATAGATTTTGATGGGTAATACTTAACTTAATGAAAGTCAAACACAATAAGCCGATTCTTTTGATATATCTACTGATTTCCAAATTCTACTTTTTAGAGATTAGGTTACTACTGTGGCGTGTCACTCCTTAATTACGGTTCGTTACCACGAACTGTTTAATATGATCTAGGGTATCAGTCCCATAAATCCTCGGGTCCTTACTGATCAATCGTATACATCAATAATTGTAAATTGGCTGGTTGCGTATCCCTTTTTCAGTTTGTATGCTTAAGAATTTGAAATGTTGGGCTGTAATTAATATTTTGGACGGAATTAAAATGTTTGACCGAAAACTTGGATGAATACTAGTTTTGCTGAATATAAAAGTTTTATTGAATAAAAATAATATATTCATTATAGAGTTTATGGTTGACAGAAAGGGGTCACCACTGCTCCTATGAACGGAAATTCTTCGTGAGTTTTGATTTTCTACGCGGCTGAAGCCATCGTGACCTCTAAAATTGGGTTCACTTATGTTTCAGTACAATAGACACATGTATTTTAATGCATCGAAACATTGTATATAAATAACAAAAGAGAAATATGACCAGATAAAGTCGCTGAAAACAAAGATCCTGGTAAAAGTCCCCCATACACCTACAAAAGAGATCCTGACGAGGCTCATGATGTCATGTCTCGCTTTTTACACGCCAGTCCCCGTAGGCAGTTACATGCAATATTTTATGCTACATGAATAAATATTATCGCAATCAAAGGGCAATCGTTATCCCCCCCCCTAGCATCAATGATAAAGTTGTAAACCATAAATATTCATGGTAATCAAGAGGGATAAGATATCAAGTTCTACCACCTCCCCTTCCTGAAACCAAATGAGAATTGTGATATTTAGGCATTAAAATGCACTCTTTAAAGCATCTTCCCGTATGCGCACTTACACATCACTGTGCATAATTTTAGGAAATAGGAAGAAATCAGTTTAGTTAAATGTTAAACAGATATCAGAAAGATTTTTCAGTAATAAGAACGGAGGTGCCACCCCGCAGCACGTTTATTCAGGTCTAGTTTAAATGAACTGAAAGTACTGACAGATTAACTCCTACCCCACCCCACCCCCCTTAACATTGTTATATATTTACATGAAGGACTATGGAAGCTAAGACAATTGGGCATTGAAATACGCACTTTTTTCATCTGCTTTTTCCCCGCCCATACTATGAACCACCGTCCATTTCAAAATAATTGTGAGACTGTACATCAATGAACATAGTTTCATGAAGAATCAAATGAATCAGCTTAACTAAATCTAGAATTGAGATAATGCGCATGTTAGCCCCTTTTTCTATAACTGGGAAGATCAATAAATGATTTTTGATACTTTTGAATTGATTGGCTATCTCAAAGTTTTCAATCAAAAGCAACTTGGTCCGCTTTGAGGCAAAATCATTCTTGGTGCCTCAAAATGAAGAAAAATACCCCTTTAACTTGGCACAATCTTTTTGGTTACTTAAAAAGAGAACTAGAACTTTTAATTTCAGCTTGAATGAGCCCTCTCTCCATGTTGTTGAACCACTGGTTTGATATGATCCCCCATAAAAAAAAAATAGACACGCATCCGTGATCTTTCTTCTGGGAAAAAATGTACAATTCTGCATTTTTATTTGTTTATTTTTTGAATGAAAACTCCTCTACAAAAACATGAAAAGGACGGAGGAAAATATGAGAAAAAAAGAAAACGAAACAATAGTACGAGATAAATATCGACAAAACCAATAAAAATCAAATAAGAATTTCAATTATAAATAAATCAACGATAAAATAAGAATAAGAACAAAATCAAAACGAAGCTAATCCAAGAGCAAAATAAGAACAAAATCCAACAAAGCAAAAGTGAATTCACACATACAACATCAACATATTCATACATGAATAAAAAAAAAAAAAAAAAAAAAAAAATCAACAGCAGACGAAGCTATTGCACTACAAGTGGGCCTAGTTCATGACCAGCTACTTTTCTATTGTGTTTTTCAACAGCTCGAGAGATAGTTATTTCTGGGTGTGCCATTTTGTACTTTTTAACTGTTGGTGAATTACTGTGCCAAGATGATAGACATAGTAAGTATTTTGCAAAATGGAAAAACAGCAAACAGATTTTCGACTTTTCAGATTTTGTAAATATTTTCCAAAATGGGGCGATGTACAATATATGGGGGAAGGCTAATGCATTAAACAGGCTAGCAAAGAGATGACGATTGAAACGGAACTTGCAAGTGACAATAGAGGCGTAAGATGCTGAAATTCGACGGTTAAGATACTCGATGAGAAGAGATCTAGTGTGACGTAAAGAGGACCCGATGGGGAGGCCTAAGTATACTATATGATCAGCAGGCTGAACCGTTGAGCTCCCAAGTGCTATTGAAGGGGGTGTAGGACTCTTCCAGTTGAAAAGAACTATCTCGGAATTTGCCAAATTGAACTGAAGTCCAACCTTGAGGATCTTGAAGGATAGCAAAAAATCCACTAATTCGCTGTAGCGTACGACTGAGATTCAGAATATCTTCCGCGTAGCACACAAACGACAGATTAGTAGATGCCAAAATTAAAGAGCAGGGGCATTCGTCTTGAGCTCAAGGACGTAATTATTGAAGAAATTAGGGAAGGAACTGTACCTTGTTGAGTGTCCTTTAAGACTGGCATAAGCCTTTTCCTAGGAATCGGAGACAAATTTTTATCTGGTGGAAGTTTCAGTCGAAGGGATACCCGTGTATACATATCCCTAAGTGTACGAATTATATCGGGGTTCATTCCACGCATACCAGCTTTAAGAAACATTGCAGAGTGAATGAGTGAGTCAAATTGGCGTCTTACGTCGTGGCCAGCAAGAACTAGACTTTCTCCCGCAGAATCAACATCAATAAGAGCGTTTGCTACTACAGTGAGAGCGTTAGCACAGCCTGTTCCTTGTTTGAAGCCAAATTGGTGTATAGCAAGTTGCTTCAAGCTCATCCCTAAATAGAAGCTCGAAGAGCTTACAAAGAGAGGTTGCGACGGTAATTGGCCGAAAAGAGGTACACTGGGGTACTGCTTTTCCCTTCTAAGGGATCGGAGTAAGGTCACCGATACAGAATGTTGAGGGCAGAACGCATTGAGTGAATATCATGTGTATTAGAAGTGTGAGGTGTTGGGTTAAAAGAGGGCTTCCGTTCTTTACATGCATAGCTCCCACACAATAAAAGCCGCTGGAAGACTTCCACTTTAATTTCTGGGTTGCTTTATCAATTGCTCGAGTTGTCACGGTGTAATGTGTTTTCTGCGAAGAAGCTAAAAAGGCATCTAATTTTTTATCATACTGATCCTGAATATGGGGATCAGGAAACGAAAACTCTGATTTAAAGTGAACATACCATTCATCGTCAAGAATATCAGAGGGATGCACAGAGGGGGCGTGGTTACGTGACTGGGAAACAAATTTGAAAAGTAGTGTACGGTCATACCTGGCTCTAGCAGAGTTCCGATCGACAAGTATCTTCAGATGAAAAGCAAGAACCTTCGAAAATTGTCTTTTCGTACTGAGATTTATCATTCACAATACCAGATCACGGTTTATCGCAATATTTCCACAGATTGAACCAATTTTTTTTTTCCATGATCTAACTACATCAGGATTTGGCGACCAACCCGGGATAATAACTTTGCAATTTCTTCGGAGAGGAACTGCTTGGCTCTCAGCAAAACAAAGGGCATGGCATATTTCGGCATAATACATGTCCAGTCTAAGGCGTGTTTCTTTTTTCGAATAATTATCTGAAATCTGTAGACGATGAAACGGTACTCGAATTTTATTTAGGATAAAATCCGAAGAAGACTTGAAAAGTTCACTATTAATTTCGACCAATCCCGCGAAAGTGGAAGTGTTCGAGGATTAGTTTGGTGTGTATGCTGGGGTGGTGTGTGAGTTATAATGGAAGATGAAATGGGAAAATAGTCCGATAACTGGTATTCACTCAAAACAGAAACTTGTTCCGTCTCGAGGTTGCAAGATATCGCGATGTGACCCAGATTAGATGTATGAGATGATGTATGAATGTTGCGATTTTTAGGAGATTTTTGTAGAGAGGAGCCTAAAACATCTCCAGGGATATGGCATCCCCTGTTTTTTGAAAACTGAGCAAATTTTCAAAGGCTCGTAGCTTTCTATGGGTAAAATTAAACTTAATTAGTTTATATAGTTTGAATCAGCATTAAAAACTAATTCTTTGATGTATTAATTTCTATCAAAATTCTTTTTTTATAGTTTCGGTTACTGTTGGCCGGAGCTGCATTACTTACGATTCTTTACCACGAGCTATTTGACAAGTTATTTAAACAATGAAAAAAAAAATAACGGATCAAGATTAACATCAATATGCGTCGTCGTCGTAACAATGCTGAACTCCAAACCGATTTCAGGCAGAATGAATGATAATTAAGGCCGAAAAACTGTTTAATGGAGTGGATTTGCATATTTCTTGCTTTTGCAAATGAATATTTGCATAATGGCTTCGTGTGTGCATACGAACGATGCTTCTGGAGTAAAAAGCATGGATTCTTCTTGAGTAAAAGGAAAATTCACCACATACTATTTAATGGCTATAGAGAAAAGGGGAAGTTTCATGTTAATCTGTCTTTTGAAGGCTAACTTCTTTATTTCTCTTTGAAAACTTAAAATGTGTTCAAATTCTGTTTCAATTCTGTGTAGCATATTTTCTTGACGTATGCTTATGAACCTCGATGGTATTCTAACCCTGGCTTGGGAAAAGTAACAGAAAATTGGTTCTTGTTGAAGAAACAAATAAATACATCTTACAAACTCTGATTTTTCATGTGTAGTTGTTTTTTTTTTCTAGAGTAAGTTGAGAATCCACAAAAAAATTAAGATTTTGAATTAATGGTATACTAAACTAATTTCTATACCAAGGCACTGATTATTTTCAACCTACAATGCATTAGTGTCAGTGTCTCCACTTCCTTCCTGCTGGTTATCCAGAAAAGCTACAAAGCCTTAGGTAGAAAATTTATAGATGTCTCTTCGGAAGCACTAAAAATTTATGTTAATTGCGTATTAAAATTATGTTAATAAGTAAACAAAAATGTCGGTTGGGAAAATTGTAGCATCTATGTCTGTTGACCAGCGTTACCAACGCTTTGAGAAGAACTGCACCAACTTTCTGACATAGAGTATGCTACAAGGGAAAGTTTTAATAGGATGAGAATACCAGGATAGATATCTGTTGGCCACGTAACCTTGCGACTGTCACATGGGTTGTACTCGTATTTAATTTCTTTTCCTGAGAGCGGAAAAATATACCCCAAAGTGAAGACAATTTCAAAGGAGGTCTTAAGGAAGGATTTAGTGGAGACTGGAACTTCTTGGGAGGGTGTAAACAGGGAGGCTTTGAGTAGGTTTTGATGGAGGAAGAGCGTTCCTGTATATAATAGCAACTATAGACATCTAAGTTTCTGTCTTAACAGTTTCCACCCGTTTTGAAATTTTTGTAAGATACCTACGATTCCCTGGTATTTTACTTGGATAATTCTTACTATTTGGTTTTTATTTTCTTCCAAAAATCCTTGAAAGTTTACTGAAAAAAATAAGAAGAATTAAAAATAACAATATACAGATGCAGTTAACTATTGGAACTGACTAATAAAAATCTTTAAATTTGCTCGATTGTCAAGCAGCATCAAATATCTTTGAACAAATTCAGTCCCTCTACCCTAAAATTGATCTTCTGTTTTATCTCTGAAAGCTTTTTATTAGTTTCAAAGTTGAGCTGTTTCAGTTGAGCTGCTTTGCATCTAACTGTATTAATTATCGGAATACAATATAGAAATTAAATGTCTTGTAGCCGGGTTTGCAATATTTAACGAACAAGGTGGATAAGCTTTATTATCAAGATAGAAACAATAGTAACTGGGGGTATTATTCGTCTAATCAGCAGAGTGACTTGATTGGTACACTATGACAATTAGTAATGGGGCTTATGACGAGCATGTGCCAAAATAAAAGTTATTTTCAATAAAGCATTTGGATGTTTTGAAACATTATTTTGCCTTAAATACCTGTTGACTCACTAAGTTGTTTTTTTTTTAATTTCAGAAAAGGTTTATATCGGCTCAGTTTGAAGGAGCAGAAGAATATTATTGGCATGTACCGCTGACATTTATTCAAGATTTTAGCAACAATTCTTCCTTAAAGAGGCGCTGGCTGTCTAATTCATCTGAGCCAGCTGTGTACACTGATGTAATAGACGAACCCAACAGCTGGATAATTTGCAACCATAAAGTATTTGGTAAGTTTATTAAGGATTCCAACCTCTTGTTAAACTCTTGTTACTACTTACTACAAT
>JAQQPU010000145.1:91154-103780 GCA_029168905.1 Artemia sp. Kazakhstan ARC1039 | reverse complement strand
GTGTGTGTGTGTGTGTGTGTGTGTGTGTGTGTGTGTGCGTGTGTGTGTGTGTGTGTGTGTGTGTGTATATTGCATTTCTCGCCACTAGACGCTTTAGGAAGCCACAGTGCGCATCTAGTATAGAGCTAATAATAATTTTTCTCAGATTATCGTTAAGATTTACTACTACTACTAACAACAACTCACCAAAGCACCAAACAACCTGTAGTCAACAACAGCTACGCACGCTCCTCCTCCATCCCAATAAATTCAAAGCCTCCCTTTTTACACCCACCCAGGAAGTTCCCATTTCCTTTAAATCTTTCTTTATGACGTCCTCCCAACCCAGACGAGGACGACCTGCTTTCCGTTTAGCCCTAGACAGTTGGCCAAAAAGCACAATCTTCGGCATTCTGTCATCCTTCATCCGCAGAACGTGCCCTAGCCATCTCAACCAGAACGTGCCCTAGCCATCTCATTATAGCCCTAGAAAGCAGGATTGAATCACACTTTTCGTACAACCTGCTGTTAGAAATTCGGTCAGTCAGTCGGGTACCCAGAACAATCCGTTGGCGATTTCTGTGGAAAACATCTAGAAAATCTTCATCTGCTTTCTGGAGCGCCCTTGCTTCAGAGCCATATTTGACCCCTGTCATCACTGTAGCTTCCAATATTCTAATCTTAGTTTGTAGACTTATCTTCCCATTTTTCCAAATTTTTTTTTTTAGCTGTAAAAAACACCCTGAGCCTTGGCTATTCTACTTTTAACATCTTTACTGCTCCCACCATCTTTACTAATAATACTACCAAGGTATGTGAAGCTGCTCCTGATCAATCTTTTCTTTACCCAACGTCACCTTTTCATATTCACTTACTCCTAGCCTCTGTGACTTAGTCTTCTTAACATTAATTTTCAAACCTATTCTAGCACCCTGAACTCGCAAAGCTTCTAAAAGTTCATTCATTTTGCTTCCGTCTAGGATGCTCAAATCATCAGCATAATCTAAGTCCAGGAGAGTTTTTCCTCCCCCATTTGATTCCGTGGTCTCCCATTGCCTTTCCTGTACTCCTTAAGACGAAGTCCATCAAAATAATCCATATAAAGGTGGATAGAATACAACCCTGCTTAACTCCTGATTTAATACGAAACCAGCTGCTAACCTCATTTCCTACCTTAACCAAAGCAGTGTTATTCTCGTACATAGCACTAATCATTTTAATGTATTTGTCTGGTATAATCTATAAAACTGGAAACCAAAGGTGTTTGACAACTCAGGCACTTCTCAATTATTAACCTAAGAGTGAAAATTTGGTGGACACATCCTCTACCTTTCCTAAAACCACACTGTTATTCTCCCATACCTTTGTATACAGCATCTCTCAGTCTAAAAAGTATAATATTACTAAGTAATTTGCGACCTACAGAGACCAGACTAATGCCTCGATAATTACTACACTCACACTTATCACCTTTCTTATACAGTGGTTCAATTAAGGTTTTCCTAATTTCGTTGGGTACTTCCACCTTTTCAAGAATCATATTCATAATCTTCATTAACGTATTTCTAACCTCAGAGCCACCATATTTAAGAAACACATTTAGCACACTATCAGCACTTGAAATCTTATTGTTTTTTAATCCTTTTATTACTGTCACTAATTCTTCCTCACAAAGCAAATCTTCCTTCACATCCAAGGCATCACAAACTTTTTCATTTTCATCGATCTTTTCCTGCAACTCTATCTTGGTTTAGCACATTCACAAAATGTTCTGTTCATCTCTCTTTAACTCTTTCCTTATCACTAATTGTGGCCCGGTTTCTATCTTTAACTGGGACAAGTCCGGATTGGCTACTCCCTCTCAATTTATTAAAATGCCCGCATAGTATTTTTCTATTGTGCCATTTGTGCCGTCTAGGCGCAATGGCAGATCCTCGGCAACTTTATCCATGACCTCCATTTCACACCTCCTTAGTACCTATTTTAATGCTTTCTCCACTTTTATTACATTCCTTTTGTTTTCATATGATCTATCACTCTGATAATTCTTGTACAAGCCCCTTTCTCCTCTCTATTAAACCAATTTTAAACTCTCCACTTTAGTATTCAACTGTTCCTGGAAAATTTCTCTCAAAATCTCATCCTGGAGTCTACCAAAATCAATTAAAATCAAAATCTCAATACCCATGAAATCCCTCGTCAAACACAAGGTCGAGTTCATCTTCAGAAGCTGTCTTTCAAGAAACGTAAATAACATCTTGATTAGTTGTGTATAATATTGTACGTGGAATATTACTGATTAACTTCAAATTCTTCAGAGGAGGTTTGTTAGGCCCCTGGCCCTATTCAGATAAATGTACTTTTCATAACTTTGACACCATTCTCATTAAATATTTTTTTGTCCCTTCTTTTAGCTCCCTTTATTATTTTTGGTTTTTGGCTAAGATTTACGACAAGTCTTAGAAGAATTCACTAATTATCTAGCGGCTGTAAATTCCGACTAGATAGTGACTCTTCCAGTCAAATCAGATGGATGAAGAGCCATTTAGCTAGACAAGGATGACCTTAAATCAAAATCTACTGATTCTTAACTATATCTGAAAATATGATACGTAATTAAAGAAATACGGAATTAAAGACCATGGATTAGTGGCGGCCAATGGTCAAGATCCTCGAAGAGAACAAACCCCCAGCAGCGTGTATTGTGTCTTTTTTATTTTTTGAAGTTAGTTCATTCTGACATTTATTGAGTTAATAGTGTTTTTTGCTTTTTTCAAATGTCTGTAATTTAATATTCTTGCCTTTGCTATAGGGGTGGTATAGGAAGTAATCTCAATGCTAGTGAGGCACCATCTACAAAAAAGATCTGATTATAAACAAGAGTATCGTTTGATGATACTCGAAGGCTTTCTCCTCCACTCTAAACCTTGAGCACGGGGATCAGAAGTGGCGTGAAAATACAATCGTTCAAGGAAGATTCCTAATTGAATCGAATTTATTAAAAAAGAACATAAAATATGTAAGTGTTTAACAAAATCCAAAGTATTGTACAAGGAAGGGTTTAAGTAAGGAACAGTTAGTATCCTGTATAAGAATCCTTGTTTTATTATATAGTTTTGAAAGTGGCCTCAGTGACGAGGGAAAAGTTGACATCCGAATAATAGAACAGTATGAAACATAAGGCTGAACTAGGCTGTAGAATAGGAATCTAAAGATTGACCCTGGAAAAATTTGTTGAAGTCTTTTAAGAATTCCTAGGCTTCTGGAGACTTTCTTTTTAATGAGATCAATGTGATGCTTGAAGGAAAGATATGAAAAAGGATAGAATTTTATCCCCCTAGAGTCGATTTGGTCGGTTAAAGGCATACTTTAGCATTTTGGCATTTAGTATATGGCATACTAGACTTTATTTATTTAAATTATTTCACGTGGCAACCTTGCTTGCCTCTAATACAACGTAAATTTCATCTTCGAATGTTGTTTTTAAAGAAACCTAAAGAGTCTCTGGGTTAGTTAGGTCTATAATATTGTATTTGATTTGTTATTGATTACCTTTAACTTCTTCAGGAGTCTCTTAAAGCATATCAGCTGCTTATGTTGTATTATAGGCTGATTTCGACGTTGCTATTTTTAATTCATTTAAATTTCGTTTCAATTTTATTTTATTTATTTTTCTGTCTATAATTTTAAATTATAAGGAAGGAGCTTGAATGACGAGAAATGAGAAAATTTTGAGGGAAACATTCTCAGACCTGAATTTTCTCAGTAACTTGAGACTGGACTGTTGTATTACCCAATTGCCAAACCCTTTAACTTTAAAAATTCTTTGTATTACTTATCTTAGGCATGATGTCTGGAAAATTCACTAAATTAATTCCATTCTTCTAAAAACTTTTTTTTAGTTATTTTTGGATTTGGCAATAACTAACAGAAAAACGACGAACGTCTTTGATGTACGTTTGAAAATAATCAGAAATAAAATAAATAGAATTTTTTAAATTGGAAATGACGAGAATTTTCCAGACAGAATTGTCCGAAAAACAAATTTCCGGGCAGCGCAATGGCGCTGCCAATAATTACAAAATTATATATGATAAGAATATATAATATATTCGGAATATAATGAATAATGGTATATTTTCAAAAATGATGTCTCCGTAATCAAATAATAAACGTACCCTTGTTTTATTAATATATTCACAAGTCTATTAGGTTGAAGTTGAACGAAAATAATATTTGTAGCTTTCAAGAAGAAATTAATGTAAAAAACTTTAAAACCAGATTAAAAAAGAAACTATTTCTAGGATTTCCCCAAACTTGAAGCCTACTATAACTTGTACTGCAATGCGAGAGGGAGACGTCAATGAATTTGATTTCCTAGTTCAGCGCTACAACTCAACTAATGTGGCTGCAGAAAAAGATCAACTTTTATCAGCCATGATGTGTACAGATGATATTATTCTGCTTAGAAGGTAATGAAACATCAAAGATAAGTAAAAGCACTTGCTATCACTAAAGAATAGAAAATACCTTTTTTTTAGCTGAACTGATTTGTATAAAATAACCCACAAGTCTGGAGAGCTTAGAGATAAACAAATTCCCATAAAATATCTGAATTTGGACGCGGGAAAATGTCTGATCCTGCTGCAAGTATAAGCAAATGAAAAACTATAAAATAAAGACAACAAACCACATTATAAAAGGCGAACAGAACCCCTTTAACTCTCAACTGATTATTCATCCATTTAAAAGAGAGATATCCTCTTTTTCATTATACGTGTTTCAAGAAAAAGAAAAATCTTCTTTCGGATCACTACAAAAAGCTAGACATTAAACGACATTTATTTATTCAGAAACAACTTCTTTAATCTATCTTGGTTGCTCCTTGAAAGGCAACCTAATAAAGAAAAACCCTAGCCCATAGTACTCAAAAATCTAAAAACGCGTTTCGAAAAAAAAATTGTTGAGGTTGGAAGATTCACCATTTGATCCTGATTCAGAAATGGCAACTATAATTTTAATTAATCTTAATGATAAAAGTTCGTTTCAAAAGTAAATTACTGGGAATTTTAAAAAATAGCCTGAAACCCCATGACAATTTTGTCAGATCGAAATGAAAACTGAACTATTATAATCACCGCAGTCAAAAATCCCAAGAGAAATCACTTTTTCACATGGGAAAGTTCTTTTCTTTAAGCTTTTAATTAAAAAAAAAACTTTTCGAAAAATAAATTTTTAAAAGAAAAGTAAAGGCCATTTTAAACTTAAGCTCAGCAGATACAAATACCTATAAAAATTCAATTTTAGAAAGAATTAGTAAATCAAACTGAATATTTGATGCATAATGATATTAATTTCTGAAGGCTCATCAGTTCAAAATTTTACTATAATTTTAATATTTATTTTCAATATTAAGTACAAAAGAAAATATTTGTTATAAAATTGATTTTCAGTAAAGCGCCAATGACGCAGCAGGTTTTAGACTTTTACAGTGAGAGAAGTAGGCGATACCCAAACTCTTCTTTGTAGTGATTATTGTTCGTTTCAAGCTTGATTTGCATATTCAATTTAAGTTTCACACGTTTTAAGATTTATTTACATTAATATTTATTGTATGTTTGTTTGCATTGATTGTTTATTTAATTTCTGTTCGTTTTAAGTTTCATTTTTGCTTCAATAGCAAAATATTTTTTTTTCTTTTTAAGCTTGATTTTTATGTTCAATCCAAGCATTACTCGCTTTAAGACCTATTTATTCATTTATATTATTACTTGTTGTATGTTTTTTGCTATGATTGTTTATTTAATTTCTGTTCGTTTTGGGTTTCATTTATTCTTTCATAGTAATTTCTAGTCGTTTTGAGTTTGAACGTTTTGGGAGTTTTCTTTTAGTTATTAATAAAAAAATCTTTCCGAAAAATAAGTTTTTCAAAGAAAAGTAAAGGCCGTTTTAAACTGAAGCTCAGCAGATACAAATACCTGTAAAAATTCAATTTTAGAAAGAATTAATAAATTAAACTGAATATTTGATGTGTAATGATATTAATTTCTGAAAGCTCATCATTTCAAAATTTTACTATAACTTTAATATTTATTTTCAATATAAAAGTACAAAAGAAAATATTTGTTATAAAAATGGTTTTCAGTAAAGAGTAGGTTGATGACGCAGTAGGTTTAGACTTTTACAGTGAGAGAAGGAGGCGACAACCAAACTCTTGTTTGTGGTGATTTTTGTTCGTTTCAAGCTTGATTTGCAGATTCAATATAAGTTTCACTCGTTTTAAGATTTATTTATTCATTTATATTAATATCTATTGTATGTTTGTTTGCATTGATTGTTTATTTAATTTTTGTTCGTTTTAAGTTTCGTTTATGCTTCAATAGCAAAATATTTTTTTTCGTTTTAAGCTTGATTTTCATATTCAATCTAAGCATTACTCGCTTTAAGATCTGTTTATTCATTTATATTATTACTAGTTGTGTGTTTTTGCTATGATTGTTGATTTAATTTCTGTTTGTTTTGGGTTTCATTTATTCTTTAATAGTAATTTCTGGTCGTTTAGAGTTTGAATATTTACAGGCATTTGTATCTACTGAGCTTAAGTTTAAAACGGCCTTTACTTTTCTTCGAAAAACTTGTTTTTCGAAAAGTTTTGTTTAATTAATTTTTTTTCGTTTTTGCTAGCAAAAAGTTTCAAGTTTTTAAAAATTCCTTACTTCATAATCAAACTTAAAAAAAAACAAATTTTCATCAAAGTATCAAAACCGGTATCAAAGTAACACTATCAAAGTGAAAAAATGGGTTGTGTCAACCTCGGAGTTTTTATTATCTGATGTTTGAACTATTTTTAACAAAATGGTTATCCCAAACTTTTATCGGATGTGTTTGGAGAAAAAAGGGCGTGGGCGGCTAATTGCCCTTCGGTCTCTTTTGACTCTTTAAAAATGAACTATAACCTTCTATTTTCAATCAAATGAGCCCTCTCTGAAGTTTATACGAGCACCCTTCTATAAGAACCATATATACCCCCAGATTATAACTTACAACTTCTGTCCCTGAGCCCTGGGGGGTTGTATAGACCTTGGAGTTTTAATATCTGATGTTTGAACTATTTTTAACAAAATTGTCACCTCAAATTTTTATCGGATGGGTTTATCCATCCGATAAACCCAAAGACGTGGAGGGTGGGAGGGGCTAGTTTCCCTCCGACCTTTTTTTACTCTGAGAACATGAACTACAACTTTTAATTTCCATTCAAATAAACCCTCTCTGAAGTTCATACAAGCATCCCTTTCATAAGAACCAAATACGGCCCCAGGACATAGCTTACAATACCTGCCACCCGGGCCCAGGGGGGTTGTGTTGACACCGGAGTTTTTGTTATCTGACCTTTGAACTATTTAAAAAAATGGCTATCTCAAAATTTGTATCGGATTAGTTTGGGGGAAAATGTCTTGGGGGGGGGGGGGGCTAGAGGCCCTCCGATCTCTTTTGACTCTTAAAAATTGAACTAAAACTTTCAATTCAAATCAGCCCTCTCTGAAGTTTATACGAACATCTCTTCCATAAGAACCATATATGCCCCCAGGGTATAGCGTGCAACGCCTGCACCCCGGCCATTTGTGGTTGTGTCGACACCAGAGTTTTTTTTATCTGACCTTTGAACTATTTTTAACAAAATAGCTATCTCAAATTTTTATCGGATGCATTTGGGGGAAAAGGGGGGTGGGGGGGATAGTTGCCCTCTGATCTCTCTTGACTCTTAAAATTAGAACTAGAACTTCCAATTTCCAATCAAATGAGCCTTCTCTGAAGTTTGTACGAGCATCCCTTCCACAACAGCTGTATATTCTCCCCAGGCATAACTTACAGCGTCTACCCCGGGGCCTGAAGGATTGTGTCAACCCCGGAGTTTTCGTTAAATGATCTTTGAATCATTTTGAAAAAATAACTCTTTCAAAGTTCTTATCAGATGGGTTTAAGGAAAATAGGGCGTGGAGAGGGGGGACTAGTTGCCCTCTGATCTCTTTTTACTCTTAAAAAGTAAACGAGAACTTTCAATTTCCAATCATGTGAGCCCTCTCCGAAATTTCAATTTCCAATCAAATGAACCCTATCCGAAGTTTATACGAGCATACCTTACCTTTCATAAGAACCACATATACCCCCAGAGCAATACGTAAAACGCCTGCTCCAGGCCCTGGAGAGCTGCGTCGACATAGGAATTTTTCTTATCTGACCTTTGAACTATTTTAAACGAAATGGCCATACGTAAAGGAGATTTTGTTATATGATCTTTGAACTGTTTTTAATAAAATGGCTACCTCAAACTTTTTATCAGATGTATTTAAGGAAGAAGGGCTTGAGGGGGGGGGCTAGTATCCATCCGATCACTTTTGACTCTTATAAAGGGCACTATAGCTCTCGATTTCCAATCGAATGAGCCCCCTTTGAAGTTTAGACGACGACCCATTCTATATAAAATGCTTTTAGGAAAAAAATAAATGGAGTGTGGGGGGAGGCTAGCTGCCCTCTGATCCCTTTTGACTCTTAAAAAGTGAATCACAACTTTCAATTTCCAATCAAATGAGCCCTCTATGAAGTTTATACGAACATTCCTTCCATAACAACCATATATACCCCCAGGGAATAACTTACAACGCCTACCCCCGTGCCCTGGGGGTCTGTGTCAACACCGGAATTTTTGTTATCTGAACTTTGAACTATTTTTAACAAAATTTCTATCTCAGAATTTTTATCTGATGCATTTTCGACGTGGAGGGGGGGGGGGGCTAATTACCAACTGATCTTTCTTGACTCTTAAAAAGTGAACAAGAACCTTCAATTTCCAATCAAATGAGCCCTCTCCGAAGTTTATATGAGCATCCCTTCCATAAGAACTATATATGCCCCCAGAGCATTACTTACAACGCCTGCCTCCAGGCCCTGGAGGGTTGCGTCGACACAGGAGTTTTTCTTATTTGACCTTTGAACTATTTTTAATGAAATGGCTATTTTAAAAATTTTATCGGATGGGCTTGGGGAAAAAGAGTGTGTGGGGGGGGGGCTAGTTGCCCTTGGATATCTTTTAACTGCTGAAAAGCGAACTAGAACTTTCAATTTCCAATCAAATGAGCCCTCTCTGAAGTTTATACGAGCATCCCTTTCATAAGAACCATATACGCCCCCAGGAAAACACTTACAACGCCTACCCCCCGGGCCCTGGGAGTTGTGTTGACACCGGAGTTTTGTTATCTAATTTTTGAACGATTTTCAAAAAACTGGCCATCTCAAAATTTGTAGCGGATGGGTTTGGTGAAAAAAGGGCGTGGGGGCCTAGTTGCCCTTAAATCTCTTGACTCTTAAAAAGTGAACTGGAACTTTCAATTTCCAATCAAATGAGCCCTCTATGGAGCTTATACGAGCATCCCTTACACAAGAACCATACATACCTTTAGGGCATAACTTAGAATGCCTTCCCCAGGGCCTTGGGGGGTTGTATTGACACCAAACTTTTTCTTATCCGACCTTTGAATTATTTTTAACAAAATGTCCATCTCAAAATTTTCATTAGATGGGTTTGGAAAAGAAGGCGTGGGGGGGGGCTAGTTGCCCTCCGATCTCTTTTGACTATTAAAAATTGAGCTCGAACTTTCAATTTCCAACCAAATGAACCCTTTCTGAAGTTTATACGAGCATCCCTTTCATAAGAACCGTATATGCCCCAGGGCATATATGGTGGTGTCGACACCTGAGTTTTGGTTATCTGAATTTTGAAAATTTTTTAACTGAATGGCTATCTCAAAAATTTTATATTTCAAAATTTTACAATATTTAACGACAACTCTTAACAAATTCTGCATACACTCTAGACGCTGTAAATAAAAATAAGATTATAAATATTTATTTTAGAAACACTTAGAAATAAATTATGGAATGATTTTTAAAGAACATTAAAGATACCCCGTCAGACGCATAAAATGAAAGAGGAAAGTCCCAAAATATATTTTAACTATTTTGTATATGTTTTGGGTAATATTTGGCATTCTTATCTGAATTCATGCATTAATTTCAAATTCCAGACGGCATATTCCGTTCTTTTTATCATGTCTAAGCAAAATCAAATTATTTACTTTTTTCAGGACTAAAAACAAGAAGGATCTTGGTAACACTTGGTATCTGAATGATCTTAGCAGAATTTAATTGCAAAAATTTTTCTTTTGAAGGAAAATTAAAACGGATAGTAATGTGAAACCTGAATGAATTCTGCACTTGTTTTGAAATTTGAAAGAGGACTTTTTTCTACTATGCTGTACATCTTATATTATTTTTCCTTCTTTCTTTGAATCTCACTAGTAATATTTTTATATTCCCCTTTTTAGGCAGAGAAATATGTTCTTTTCCTCACTAAATAACTAAGGCTAACGTGAGATTACTTTCTTTTTAAAATGCAGTGACGTCTAATAATTTAGTTTTACCATATTTTCAATTGTGAAGAGTAATCAAACCAATGATGAACGTCATAACCGAATGTTTCAAGGGATGGGTAGGATCTCAATTAGGAGGAAAGGACTAACATTTTTCTTCGCAGAAGGAGGGACCAATACCATAGAAAAATTGTTCCTTAGCCAGTTGTTGAATCAATTACTGGATCTTAAAATATACTTTTCCAAATTCCTAACATCTAGCAAAATTGTTATTTTATCTCTCTCTGACGTAAAACACAAAACGTAGGACAAACAAACAAGGAAAAAGTTGAGGCAGCGAAAACTAGAAAAGTACAGTACAAACCGACGAAAAATGAAAAATTGAACTTAAAAAATTACAAAGCGAAATAAAAAAGCCTAACGTCAAATCAAAAAAAATTAAAGAGCCATCTTAGGACATGAGCTGCGAAGAATCAGACTTCCTGATTACACCTATGGCATTTGAAGACATACGTCTCGTAGTGCGCCTGAATCAGCAGATGCTGTCGCCCCAAAACATTCTTCGAGATGATCGGGACCTAAGTTAGTAACTAAGTAAGTTTTATTTTTAGGCTTCTTGAATGGTCTATAAGCGATGGCAGTCCAATAAGAAAGCAGGATGCAGTGTTTGTTTATCGTGGAATGGCAACAAATCAAATTGGTAAAACCCTGGCACTCGGCTTTATCCAAGATAACTGGGAACAAATAGCGTCTTAGTAAGTTACAGTATATAACCTGCTACCCAACAAAACAAATATTACTTTCCTGTAGCACCGCGAAGAAAATTGTACTCAGGCTAAAACCCGTAAGACTTTACTTATTTCCGCTAGCCAATCACATTTTTGCTGGAAGGCACATCAGAAAGTGAAGCATAATAGCCCTACATTTTTAAAACATGATTCTTCTGTGTGAAATTTTAAGCGAGTAAAAAGAACGAAAAGTTTTCAAGACACAACATTTCTCACATGTAAACCTTCTGTTTCTTTGTGTCTAGAAGCAGAATTGAAACATCACATTTCTGTCTTTAATGGCACTTTCTTTGTCTAAGTCAAACAGTATGGGAACATGTTATGTGCGAAAAGCCAAAGTTGGAATTAAATAAACAACTTACTGTCTAAGCTCACTAAGCTAAATCCTAAACTTACCTTCTTTTTTTATTTCACTCGTTAAGGGGATGAATGGATGTTTTTATTCTGTGACTAAACCCGTACAGAGCATTTCACTACCTAATCTACAGAATAGTGCACAAAAATATCAGAAGCTGAAGAAAATACGAAATAGCCGAAAGGAATAAAGAAAACACTGAAAAGGCAAAATTTACTATTAGGAAGTACAATAAGGAGAAAAAAAAAATCAACATCCAGCCTTTTTGTTTATTCAATTATGCTAGAAACTGCATGCCAAGCCTCTTTAATTAACCAAATACCAATGATATTTAAAATACCATGGTCAAAAAACTAATTTAAACTGCATTTCTGTTATTTTATTTTCATAAAGTTTACGCTCAAATAGATAATGATACAGAGTCTCTTCATCATCACAATCGCAAGTGGAACCATTACTTTTATTAATTCTAGAATAATTGGGTTCAATTCCCAGTTACCAATGACAATTTGTGTTAGTTTATAATTAGGAGAAGTATTTACAATTTGAACACGGTCAGCGTGATCAGTAAAAAACTGAAGGGCTTAGCAATTTGGGAAAACAACTCATACTACTTCAAACTTCATATATAGGTTTTTGCGTAAAGTTTTCCAAATCTCATTTATATTATTGGGAGCACAAAACGAATTACCAAGTACATAATTTACTATCAACCATTTAATATGAGTCACATATAATATCAGCCATTTACATTTTTCAAGGGTGACCAATAATCAGGCCTTCCTATCTTTATATATCTCGTGAGAGATTGGGAGTACAAAACGAATTACCGAGTACATAATTTACTATCAGCCATTTAATATGAACCACATATAATATCAGCCATTTACTTTTTTCAAGGGTGGCCAATAATCAGGCCTTTCTATCTTTATATATCTCGTGAGAGATTGGGAGCACAAAACGAATTACCGAGTACATAATTTACTATCAACCATTTAATATGAACCATATATAATATCAGCCATTGACATTTTTCAAGGGTGGCCAATAATCAGGCCTTCCTATCTTTATATATCT
>JAQQPU010000145.1:16012-53280 GCA_029168905.1 Artemia sp. Kazakhstan ARC1039 | reverse complement strand
ACGCCCATCATTCCCCCAAACACATCCAATCAAAATTTTGAGATAGCCATTTTGTTCAGCGTAATTGATTTCCAGATAGAAAATATATTTTTGAGGAGGACACTCCCCCACAACCCTCAGGGCAAGGGTTTTAAGTTATGCCCTGGGGGCATATAAGGTTTTTATAGAAGACGTTGTCGTAGAAACTTCAAAATCGGCTCATTCGATTGGAAATTCAAAGGGATAGTGCCCTTTTTAATAGTCAAAAGTGATTGGAGGGCAACTAGCATCCCCCCCACGCCCATCATTCCCACAAACACATCGAATCAAAATTTTGAGATAGCCATTTTGTTCAGCGTAGTTGCTTTCCAGATAGAAAATATGTTTTTGAGGAGGACACTCCCCCACAAACCTCAAGGCGAGGGTTTTAATTTATACCCTGGGGGCATATAAGGTTTTTATAGAAGGCGATGTCGTAGAAACTTCAAAAAAGGCTCATTCGATTGGAAATTCAAAGGGCTAGTGCCCTTTTTACTAGTCGAAAGTGATTTGAGGGCAACTAACCCCCTTCTCACGCCCACCTTTTCCCCAAACACATCCAATCAAAATTTTGAGACAGCCATTCTATTAAACGTAGTTTTAAGGTCTGGAAAATAGGTCTTTGAGGATGACAACTCCCCCACAGTCCTCAGGGCAAGGGTTGTAATTTAAGGATTCTCCGAATCGTTCATATTATTTTTTAGGGAAGGGATACTCGTGTAAACTTTAGAGAGGGCTCATTTGATTAGAAATTGAAAGTTCTTGTTCAGTTTTTAAGAGTCAAAAGAGATTGGAGGGCAACTAGCTAGCCCCCCCCCTCCTTCACGCCCTAAATGCATCAGATAATTTTTTTTTAAACAGTTGAAAGATTAAGTAGCAAAACTCTGGCGTCGACAAACCCCCCCAGGGCCCGTGGGCAGGAAGGGATTCTCGTATAAACGTCAGAGAGGGCTCATTTCATTGGAAATTGGAAGTTCTAGTCCAGCTCTTACGAGTCAAAAGCGATCGAACGGCAAATACCCCCCCACGCCCTTTTTCCCCACCCCTCCCTTTGAACTAATTCTGTTTGTACCTGAAGGCCCAATGAGAGTTATAATGTTTTGGTATTAACACATACCTATTAGGCATCTGCTCTCCTCCCTAACAAGGAAAGAAACAGAGAGTGTAAGGCAGTGGCGGATCCAGGGGAGGGGCGAGGGGGCGCCCCCCCCCCTAACGTAGTCTAAAGTAATGTAATTTACTTAATTAACACAAGATTGCGTTAATTAAACTTGCTCCTAACGCAAGTTTATCGGATCAACCTATTTTGCGCCCCCCCCCTAAAAAATCCTGGATCCGCCCCTGGTGTAAGGGCACTATAAATTTTAATTTGGAATTCAATGAACCCCGTTCCAAAGTTTATGCGACCACCTCTTCCACATAAAGTGCCCCTGGAAAAATAAGTAAGTATTAATTCATTGAACCCTTATGGTTCTTTACTTAGGTAACGCTTTAGCATTGCTTTTGACCTAAAAAGTTGAGTAGAAATTTCAGCTTCCATTTTTTTGAATATCCGAAATTATCTGAGGGGAATATGTTTGGGGAGCATATTCCACGGCTGGGAAATTTCTGCTGGATGGAATTTGACGCGGGGGAATTATCAGCAGGAAAAGAAAATGTTCTTTGAGGGGGGGAGGAATTTCCCAGGGGTGGATTTTCCAAATGTGAATTATTCAGGGAGGGGACGACTAAACCCATTCGATAATATTCTAAATTGAAAGTAACGGGAATAAAGAATCAACGGAAATGTCAGAGATAGCACTTCAGGTTCCTTTAGACGATTTTGTTCGTGTCTTTTGAAAGAAGACATTTTCAAAAGACAGATTAATTTTATTTATTTTACTTTCTCTGTGGCTGCTCAATTATGCATGTGAGGGGGGAGACTTCCTCCCACCACTGTCTCCACTAAGGTTTCAGTTTTTATCTCAAGCCTTAAAAATGAACCCAATGCGATAAAAGTATAACTCAAAATAACATATATAGAATAATATATGCACTTAACACGGAACAATTAATCAAAATTGCATATTATGAGTTGAGGCTCACCCAAATGATGAGCCAGGGGGCTCACCATTCCACAATCTATGAAATCAATCCTGCAATAACTGAAAATATAAAGTATTTTTGAGTATTTTAATGTCTTCCACAACTCAAACGGTCCAACATTCTACAGCCCAATGAGTCTGTCTAATCTCCTAAATCTGGAACGGAGGAGATAAGTGAAGTTCCGCCCCGTATTGAACGAGTCTCCAACCTCACCCTCCCCCTCTCCTACTGTCTACGCTAAAGTTTTCTTCCTTCTGCCAACTACGCCGCCCCCACCCCAAAGACTTTAATAAGGTAAAGTTTTGTATGGTAACAACACATAGTAAATCTATTATAATTATCCAATTATAAGGTTAAAATACATACTCTGTGACAGATGCAAAATTGATTTGGCACACAAAATCCTATTAAGTTCAATTCCAAACAGTCGTGATCCCTTTGTGTCAGCAAGTGAAATGGTCAAAACACCCTTATTGGAGCAATTTTTTCAATCCATTCATTGTTGCCAATCGCTGTCCACTAGTTATGCAAACTGTCTATTGTTCATATATAAGGTTTTTATCAAAGAGGTAATCGTATAAACTTTGAAAAAAGCCTCATTCAATTTAAATTGAAAGTTCTAGATCCGTTTTTTAAAGTCAAGAATAATCGGACAGTAAGTAACCCCCCCCCCATGCAATAAAAATTTGAAACTTTTTGCAATCAAAAACGAACAAAAATTAATTTAAAAAAAAACTTTCCGAAAAATAAGTTTTTCAAAGAAAAGTAAAGGTCATTTTAAACTTAAGCTCAGGAGATATGAATACCTGTTAAAATTCAAACTCAAAACGACCAGAAATTACTATTAAAGAATAAATGAAACTCAAAACGAACAGAAACTAAATAAACAATCATAGCAAAAATTATACAAAAAGTAATAATATAAATGAATAAATAGATTTTAAAGCGAGTAATGCTTAGATTGAATACGAAAATCAAGCTTAAAACGAAAAAAAATAGTTTGCTATTAAAGTATAAATGAAACTTAAAACGAACAGAAATTAAATAAACAATCAATGCGAACAAACATACAATATATATTAATGTAAATGAATAAATAAATCTTAAAACGCGTGAAACTTAAATTGAATATGCAAATCAAATTTGAATCGAATAAAAATAACTACAAACAAGAGTTTGGGTATCGCCTCACTGCAGAAGCCTAAAACCTACTGCGTCATTGGCGCTTTACTGAAAACGAATTATATTACAAATGTTTTCTTTTGTACTTAATATTGAAAATAAATATTAAAATTACAGTAAAATTTTGAACTGATGAGCTTTTAGCAATTAATATCATTATGCATCAAATATTCAGTTTAATTTATTAGTTCTTCCCAATATTGGTCAAGACAAATATAGTTTCACTACAAACAAAATTTGGATACTGCCCCCTTCTTTAACTGCAAAAACCTAAAGCCTTCTGTGTCATTGGCGCTTCACTGAAAACGAATTACTCTTATATTACAAATTTATTCTTTTCCAGTTCTTACAGCATTGAAAATGAAAATAAAAATTACAATGAAAAAAAAATCTTGAACTGATGGATCTTTCAACAATTAATATCATTCTATATCTAATATTCAATTTGATTTTGTTTATACTTTTCAAGACTGGTTAAGACTCATATAGTTTTCAGTAAGGCGCCAATGACGCAGTAGGTTTTAGGCTTCTGCAGTGAGGCGATACCCAAACTTGATTTGCATATTAAATTTAAGTTTCACTCGTTTTAATATTTATTTATTCATTTACATTAATACATATTGTATGTTTGTTCGTATTGATTGTAAAATTTAATTTCTGTTCGTTTTAAGTTTCATTTATACTTTAATAGCAAACTATTTTTTTTCGTTTTAAGCTTGATTTTCATATTCAATCTAAGCATTACTCGCTTTAAAATCTATTTATTCATTTATATTATTACTTGTTGTATGTTTTTTGCTATGATTGTTTATTTAATTTCTGTTCGTTTTGGGTTTCATTTATTCTTTAATAGTAATTTCTGGTCGTTTTGAGTTTGAATTTTAACAGGTATTCATATCTCCTGAGCTTAAGTTTAAAATGGCCTTTACTTTTCTTTGAAAAACTTATTTTTCGGAAAGTTTTTTTAATTAATTATAGCAAAGAAACATTCCAGTACTAAAACAGAAGTAAAATAAAACAAAACGAGAATACATTGGCCAACTAACCTTAGCTATTTGCCTTCAACCATAAATTTGCGATCATCATCTCTGTTTTAAGTTCAGTTTTAGATTCAATGTATGAACACGACTTTCAACATTGACACATGCAGCAAATCCAAGTGTGTGGTTAAAGCCAATGCTAGAAAATTGTCAGCCCTGGAAACAGTTTAAACTCTGCTTTCAAATCGTCAAAAACAAGAATACCAAAGATCGTCCTTGTCGGTCAACTATCTAGGGTCAAACAAAAAGCTGGTCGTCCCCAAATAGGGTGGGAGGATGTCATAAGGAAAGATTTAAGAGAAACTGGAAGTTCTCGGGATGTTGTAAAGAGTGGGGCTTTAATAGATTGATATAGAGGAGGAGTGTGCGTAGCAGTGTTGGCCTCAGGTAGCTTGGTGCTACAGTGAGTTGTTAGTAGTAAATTTGACTATCCAATATTTCTATGCAAGATGCAAACGAACCCCCCTCCCCCCTGCGACGCCCAAGAAAACAAAAAACAAAAATACTAATAGTATACATTAAGCACAGAGTTTAAAGCTATTTACCTTGAGAATCAATAAACTTTTGAACCAAGTCTCTCAATTCAATGATTTCATTTTCTGTCCACTCATTCCGTGGTTGTATATGACCTTTCGACCTCTTTCTTAGTTCCTAAAATTGCCACATACTGAGAAATTCATACATAATAGAACACAAAGACATTTTTAACAAAAGAAATTAATTAATTCGTCTTAAAATTCCAAATGGCATTGCAAGGTTTGAAAAATTGGAGAAACACTATTTGGCTAGAATATTGCCATACGTTACATATTTCAGAAGGCCAAATACAACTTTAGATGTTCTGGAAGCTATTACTTTGATCTTTGTAAATAAAAAATCAAGCCATGTAACTGGCGTGCCGAGTTTCGTATTATTTTGGATAACAGGATGTAATTAAAAGTCAATGTAGCAGATTTAGGGTTTGTCATGGGTAGGTTGTCTTTTACTTTTACCCACGATACCAGATTCACGAAAATGTACTGGAAGGAGGGCGAGGATTTATTTGTATCGCAATTTTATGATAATGAAAAAGATATTTTCAAAATTTAGCCGGGACCATTTGTGTTTTCTTCCGATTTTTTTTTTCTAATGAGAACGCCAAGAGAGATGTTTTTCAAAATCTAGAGGGGCATTGCCTGCCTCCCCCAAATTAGAGCCCCTGTTTTTACACTTAAAGTAATGCTCATAGCCCTTAAGCCTATGGTAGTTTATGACTGATGAAACTGTCCGAAGGCAATGAGTTTGAACTCGGAAATGTAATACCCAGCCTGAAGCAAAGTAGTAAAAACAACAACTAAACTTGATATAAAAGGTTCTTCTGGCCACTACATTAGTACATTCCCTGGCCAATCAAGACATGGGACAATTCAGGATATAAGACATACATTGCACTTCTAAACATATTATCTCAACAAACCAATATGACAAATCTCCTTTTAGCAAAAGCGTTTAGATTTTATTAGTTTTATATTTAAAAGAGTTTGATTCCAAAATCATATTTCACCAGAAATATTTGTTTGCAAGCTTGTGTTTCCCAATTAATTTACTTAAACACCTAGCCATTATGTTCTGCATCAGTTACAAAATCATATACAGGCAAACAGAACATTTATACATGTATCACATTCACTTTTGTTAGATTTTTAATACATCTTTAGCAGTGGCGGTTCTAAGCCTGGTAAAGGGGGGGGGCAGCTGCCTCGCCAGTTTTACTGACATCTGACATCAAATCTCTCTATTATATATTTATACACCTTTGTGGTATACCTTGCCCTCTCCCCCCCCCCCAGATTAAAAGGCCTAAAACCGCTTCTAATCTTTAGGCTTTCAAATACTAATGGATAATTATCATTTTATTTTTTTCACTAACATTCCTAACGAGTCATTACACGGTAACATTTCACCCAATTTGGCAGTACTTCGTGACATAAAGGATTAAATACTAAACGCACTAATTGATTAAAACAGATTAAACGGACTAAATAAAAATTCAACTAAATAAAACAAATTAAATATTGTTCGGTGTAAAACATTACGAATTGGCTCCATTTCTAGAAGTGAGATGAGCACTTCTTTACCTTTTGTAATTCTATCTTAACTATCGACAGAAAACATCTTGAAAAATTCATGGTTCACCGTATCTGGGAAAACTTAAAAAAATTCTTTAGCGTAAAGATTAGGTAAAATATTTCCGCTACAGTAGCTAATCAAACTTGGTAATGGTGCTCAACGTCCTTTCATCTGCATTACAATCAGAAATTAGACAAAATATTCAGAGAACTACCCATGAGCCAGATCGAAATATTCAATACTTCAATTTTAAATTGATTAAACTTTTTAAATTAACATTTCAAGTTTTCTCTTTTTTTGAGAGTGTGTGTGTTTTTTTTGGTCTATCATTAAAAGACGTCATAAACGCGGGTATACTATCGACAGAAGAAAATCGAGCAATTGCACTGTCGACGGTATTTAGACTCAAGCGTACTCTGTCGCATTGACAAAACTATCAAATCAAACGAAGCTAATTTCTCCTTCTACCTGTTCCTTTTTATTATCATACAAATTCGTTGTTGCAGTTATTGGGTTGTATTTCACATGAATTCAAAGAATGTACACGATTTCAAGAAAAAAAAGGTTACTTTTTTTAACTTTTTATTTCATATGAATGAGATCAAAAATCCTTGAACAAGAAAAAAACTTGAACAAGACAAAAGGACTAAAAATTAAAGGAAATAAAGTTCGAAAGAAATATACTCAGTAAACCCTTGTTTGAATTTAATTATTCTCAGAACCGATTTTTTATGGCGTACACAGATTTATACACATTATTTAAATGATCTGTATACTGCAAAAACAATGCGTAAAAAATAGTCCAAAGAGCAGCAAATAGTCCACATAGTAATAATTCCACATAGCATTTTATTTATTCCACAAGTTTCTGTATATTAAGAGTAGTTTTTTCTTCCCCTTTACCCTCAAGGGGCACAACTTTACGAAAATATAAATGGGGGGGGGGGGGGGGATTATGTCTAATATTCGTTTAATAAAGACACACAAAAAGATTCTTTTAACCTAAGAAGGGGGTCAAAAAAACGGGGCGCATTTTCCCTCTGCTCCCTTCGTCTCTTACGCATGCGCAGGTTTGTTGCAATATTGAAAATATTTTTATATCCATTTTGATAAGTCTTTGAGATTTGTTTAGCTGATTATATGCTGCGTTCTTCCCTTTTCCTAAATTCATTTAATATTAATATGCTATCGATTGTTAACAAACTTGTACATTTTCAATGCATATTACGCAAACCGAGTATTTCAACAGTAAAAGGCTGTTTAAACACTCCAAGGGAACAAGATAACTTTCAGTCAGTGAATGAAAATTGTCTTCGTTGCTGTTTGTTCTTTTGTTTCTTCGTTTTTCATTCATCATCCACAGGCAGTGTGGTCTTAGAACCTATGAAAAAAGTTATTACTGCTGCAATAGTTGTAAAGCTGTTGTTGATACTTCTTAGTATGGGTAAAAAGACTTATCAAACCCCTCTTTACGTCCACATTAATGAGAAATGTCCGAAATTTCTGAGAAATGTCCGAAATTCATGAGAATTTATCTAATGAGAAATTTCCGAGTAAAAATCGCCGAATATTTATGAATGTTTCTTGTACTATTCTTACTGAATAAATGAAGATTCTATTTAGGCTTGAGAGCAATGCAATGAACCTTCCTAAAAGACCACGTGAACCGCAATTTGCGTGCTACCGCCGTGTTTACACTTACGAACAGTTTTTAGTCATTATAAATACTCGTCTTTATCATGTACAAATAAATAAACGACCCTAAGATCTAATGTAAGTTTCACCTTGATATTAACTCCCATTGACTTCAACTTCTTAGTTACTTGCCGATTGGATTTTGACTGATTAAGCAAAGCGTTGCAGATCATTTCAATGACGTCCCCTGTCCGATCTTTAAATTCGTCATATAGTTGTTCCAGTTCAAATTCCTCTTCTTCTGTCCAAACAGCAGATTTAGGTTTAGATCCTCTGCAACAGGCAAAGGATGATAATCGCTGTTAAAAACCTACTGAAGTCATATTAAAAATGTAATTGAGAAGAATAGTAAAAGACATTGCTAAGAAATAACACAGGCCTACATAACAAGATGAGTTCAAAATACATAAAGAAGAATAGGAATGCAGTTTCCCACAGCATAAATCAACGCCAAGGAGACAATTTCTTGTACCATAATAATAACCAAAGAAAGCGTATCAGCTTTCTACACGCACAAACTGCACGCCTTTCATCAGTTCAATTTAGGCCACTCCCAGTGAGCCTCCCTTTTGAGGAATTCTTCTCTCCATCTCTTGGCTCTTTCGTAATTACACAAAGATTTTATTAGAGCATCACCCTTTTTTTCACACACAGACCAAAAGAAAGAAACAGTACTAACCCTGCTAAGATCTTAACATTCTCTCCTTGGCACAAATAGCGAACAATGCTCTTTGAAACTTAGAATGAAACTAACTTTTTCTTTACTTTTATTAGTAGCTTTGAAATACAGCTCCTTATTCTAAGTGCACTGACGTTCTGAATCTCAAACTAAGGGAATAAACTTTCATCGTTTAATGCAATTGTTTTTTCTGTCTTAAGGCATCTTACGGCTGTATTAACATTTACATCCTTTTTTTTAACGCAACCTCTCCTAAGACATTCCCCTTTCGTCCCTAGTTGAAGAATGGTCCATATAAGTCAAGAATTGCCAAAACTTGGAATTTTTAACTAACTTTGTTGTTTATCAGACCGCTAACAGTAATGGACGGTAAGTAAAGAATAATCCTTGTCAGTAATAACTTATACTATAAATACAAGAATTTTGAAAACAACTTATGAATTCAAAGAATCGTCTTAATGATGATTAAATAAAAAGAAGCAAGTTTTTTTTCCACAGAAAGTAAGGAGCAACATTAAAACTTAAAACCTAAACATTTGTCCCATATAAATACTACTCATTCCGACTCAACGGCTCTTGTGTCTGAGCAGTCTTTCTGGAAAAAAAACTGTGACAAAAATTTACACTTTAGCGTAAGAGCGAGGGTTGAGGAAGGGATACCTCCCCCCCCCTCCTCAAATACGGAACCATTTCTCTTCGTTTAAGATTTACTGTTGCTCCTTAATTTCAGTTGAATTTTGTTTGTATTTCTTTTCTGATCGTTTTTGAAATCATACCAGGATACCCGCTTCCCTCCCCCCTCCTCATGTAAAATGTTCCCAGGAGAATTATCCTACGCAAAAATGCGCAACTTAAAGCCCTTTTGCCAAGGACCTAGGGGTCATGTCATCCCTAAAGGTATAGTTATTACAGCTTTAGACTATGCTGAATCGAATAGCTATCGCATAATTTGGATCAGATGTCTTTAGGAGAAAACAAGGCTGTGGGAGGGACTCAATCTTTTTGATCCCTTAAAAAGAGCACGAGAATTTTTTTATTTCTGTTCGAATGAGCAATCTCCCGATTTCCTAAAACCATTGGTTTGATACGACCATCTCTGGGAAGACGAGTTGACTCAATTGAGGATTTGAGGCTGTAAAAATCGATGGACATTGTAGGATGGTTACATGCCATATCTTAAGGGAGGAGAGGAGGGAGTCCGTAAATATTTCTTTAGAACGGGGAAAGTAAAAGAATCTTCAAAAGTGCATGAATTTGCACAAATCTCTCCCACTAGTGGTCCATGGGATCCATTTCAAGAGAGCGGCAATTGATTCTTTTCGTCAATAAACTGATTCGATCAACGAATGATTGATTCGTATCTTTTTAGAACCCCCTTTTCGTATATCACAGTATTTTAAATAAACAATATTTATATATTGCATGTCCCAATTAATTCATTTTATCAATTTACAGGGTTCTGTTTTTACCACTTACTGGATAGCAATTGACAAAAGCAATGGCGTTATTTATTGGATAATAATATTAATGACCGTCTTATGTATTATAAATAATTTCTCAAAGTTATCTACATCTATTGTTGGATTAAATGCAGCTAGTCTTTGTAATTAACCTTCTAGATAAATACGAGACGTATGAATAATTAGCTGACAAAACAGACATGAGTTCTATGCTGAAGGCATTACTTTAAAAGATAAGAAACTGTTAATGACCCTGAATAAGAACGGTTATATTCATTCTAATTAAAGCTGGAGCTATCCCTCAAAAAGGCCAGATTCGGCAACGTATTATGTAGCCACTCAGAGAATAACGCAACTTGACTTGGGTTGTGGTGTTGAACATATATTTTTTTGCATACAATAAAAGCTTTATTATTGGTAAAAAAAAGAAGAAAAAAAAAAGAAAAGTAGAACACTCACTCTGACTTGGAAGATCCATAGCCATGCTCAATTTCTATTGAATCTCTGTTAGTTTTCGGGAATAGGAGCTCCAGGAAAACTATCTTATTTGACTTTGAAACTTCAGCCAGTTTCCTCAAAATGAAGTTTGCAAATTGCCCAATTTCCTAAAATATTTGGGGTGAAACAAGTTACATGATAATTGTGCAATAACTCAACATTTATGCATTTCCTATCAGTGACGTTCTTTATGGCCATTTTTACTCAGTGGTATCAATTCGAAAAAACTTAGAGGGAGGGAGGGGGGCTAAATTCATTGTTCAAAACCTGATGGCAAATCTATTGTTTTATAATGAATTAGCCCCCCCCCCCAAAAAAAAAGGAAGCAGTTGTCTGAATGCGGGTAAATGCCCCCCTTCTCACTTGACGCCACTGTTTTTACTTACTCTACTTTTACAATTTGTGATCAGTTTTCAAAGTAAAAAAATACTCAGACAAGATGTCACAATCGAATAGATGATTAGCAAAAGAAATATAGTCCCCGATAACTAAAAAAAAATGATTTAGCCATATTGCGAGGCTTTTAAAGACTTTAAATAGAAACAAAAAGAAACTAACAACAATTGTCTGTATATTTTATTGCCATATGGCAAAAAAAGTATTGTTATATTAGGTCAGCTTAAGCTGAGAGCACGCATCGTATGAATTTGTGCTAATCTTTGACAGGCCCAAAATTTTATTCTGAGAGGGGTGAGTGGTTTTCGCCTACGTTTTGTATTTTTTACTTAAATGTATAGAAATTTGTTGGAGAAGGGCCAACTCACAAACGTAACAGATTTATAGTTTTCTAACTATAAATTTTTAGAAAGTTTTCTAACTTTCTCCTTTCATGAAAAAATCAAAATGTATTGCAATATTATTCAAACAAATGTGTGTATCGCTCAGATATTTTTTAGGTTGAGTATAATATTTTAACTTTAACCTTGCCAGTTAACTTTTTAGTACTTAAGGAAATATCTTTTTTTTTTTTCTTTAAGACATTTTCAGAGAAAAAAGAATTTGACTCCATAGCATCAACTTCCATCCTTCCCTTTTTTTCTCAAAAAACAGTAGAGGATGCAACCGATGCAACTTAGTTGCTTTGATTTTCTCATCGAAGTACTTCTATTAGTGACAGCGACAATGTGGATCTGTTGCGACCATTGTAGTTTATTAATATTGGTGGTGGTTTTCATGTGTTTTTATTTTATTTTAATTTTTTTAATCTTTGTTTCTTCTGCGCTGAAGATGCCTCGTTTTATACAGGCGAAATATCCGCTTCGTTTTCTCTACTGACCGTAGTCTCCTTTGTTTCTTCATTGAGTTTTCTCTCTTAGTTCTTTGTCATGTCTGGCCAGTTCGGCTTAAAATCTTTCAATTTTAAACAGAATATGCTCTGGCCTCACTAAAACGGGGCTTAAGATTTTTATAATTCCACCAACATCAATTCTTATTGACGTCTGTAAATAAACGAAAATTTATGGTCGAAGCCTTGTATGGCTATAATAAAACAACACTATGATGCAAAACCAAACAAAAATTAACAAGAGGGATGATCGCACACAAGAGCCATCATGGGCGTAGGAGGGGGGCAGGGGGGGGCAGCTGCCCCCCCTAGACCTTCAAATTTACATTAGATATGGCTGAAAAAGCAGATGGTTTGAAAAGCAGTTGATAAAAGGCCCTCCATCACACTATCGACTGCCCCCCCCTAGACAATATGCTGCCTACGCCCATGAGAGCCATGTTACCTTTGTAATTTAGATATAAGTGTCTTTTTCATATGTGATATTAGGAACCTAACGTCTCATTTTGCAAACTCAGCGTAGAAGACAAAGTAAATACTTACAAATCAAAGAGTTAAACATTCGAATAAATTTACCTTCACAGCTGGATCAACTTTCCTTTTGAAATCACGCAATACCCGCTGGAAAGTACGAAACAGCGTTGCCTGTAATATAGAAGAAAAAAGTAGTTACTATCATGGAGATAATCGTAGATATAGAATGCATAATAAAGTATCTGTTCATGTCTTTATCCGTGTATTTTACATTCGTATGATGGCTTACAGCACAGTGGCAATGAGACTATCCTTTCAAAAGGGAGGATCAGGGAAATAAATAACTGTTTTTATAATGTCAAGAACTTTAGACAAAAAACTAGCAGAAAACTTCTTAATTTTATCCTTGTCACGTGTAATGTTCAGAAACTGGCTTTTAATTCCCCGAGATAGACAAGGAGATATAACGACATAGGGTTTTCAAATAATGAAAAACCAGTAATAAACAGAATTGAATGAATAAAAGGAATTTGTTTTTTAGTAATTTTAGAAACTAATAACCAGGGGGTGGAAATATTTACCAAGTCAACCTTAAGAGCAAACAAAAATGCATAACATGGAATTTTATGCCGACCTTAAGACATTAGTATTTTGGTAAAATCGACATTATCAAACTTGTTAGGGGGATGAAACTTCAAAGATAGTATTAAAGACCAAGTTTTTAAACTCTTAAAAAGTAAAGGAGTTTTGGATATGGTAATCTTATGTATAAGGATGTTGGACTTTTGCTAAGGCTAAATCAACTATAAGACTGTTTCCAAATTAAAATATAAGCTAATATTAAAAATTAAAGCGTACAAAACTTAAATCACAATTGCTTTATTTAATGGTAGTTTTTGTACTATTAAAACTGGAAATTTTCTTCTTCAAAGCAAATTAGAGGCAACGCTATAGCATTGCCTAAGTAAAGAGCCATGTGCCTTCCATGGAATAGTATTATTCCTTCCTCCCGACCAATACGTAGGGCTATCCAAAATAGAAGAAGCATGAAATATTGCACTTGAAATATTGCAGAAGCACTTGCAATATTGTTCTGATCTATGATAATACCATCCTCACAGTTTTCGTGAAACCCAACGTCTTCTTCAGGAAATTAAACGGGACATTTTCGAGGCAGTGGCAGACCCAGGGAGCGAGGGGGCACACACCCCCCTAACATAGTCTAAATTAGTGTAATTTACTTCATTAACGCAAGTTTGCGTCAATTAAACTTGCTCCTAACGCAAGTTTATCGGATCAACTTATTTTGCCCCCCCCCCTCCCCTAACAAATTCTGGATCCACCACTGTTTCGAGGAGACCGGCGGTTTCTCCTCCACTTATCTTTAACGAAGGGTAAGATATGCTTTGCATTTTTGAGCATGATGATACATATTCTATAGAAAAGGATAATCTAAGAATTAACCCTAATATTAAAACAAAACACCCTAAAAGAGCGAAAAGGCAGTATTCATCATAAAACAATGTCTTCGCATGCAAAAAAGTATGAGATTTTTATTTTAAAACTGTCATTTTTAAGAATCAACATGCGAAAATTTAACGCATAAAATATTCTTTTAAATAAAAACAAAACGTAAAATTTAATTTTTCTACCTCCGTAAAAAACATGAGAGTATGCACCATGAACTTGTTTGCACCAATTTTGGCGTTAATTATGCTGAAACAAAACACAGAAATTAATTTCTACCTTTTTAAGTATAAAGTTTAAACTAAATATAGGCTACCAACTAACTTCAATTTCCCTTTGCAGAATCAAGTTTAACAAAATAAGAAGTTTTTTTTCTTTCTTTTTTTTACGGTCGAAATGCCCTTTGTGCTGCAATGAGTTGTTAGTAATAAAAGTAGTAATAGCTAGATGCCTTCTGCAGAACAACACATGATCTTAGATACCAGAACTAATAAGATTGAGTACTTCTATTTATCCCACTGATTTATATATAAAAAAAAAGAGCAACCATCTAGCGATCCTTCTCATCACTATGTCGTTAGATATTCAACTTCTTCTGCTTTTCTATAATACTGGATACTTAAAATTAAAAAGGACACAATTCCAGTTCAACATTACTACGCATCATAATTTCTACTTTTCCCCTTCTTCATCATTCTCGTCAATGGTTACTTAGCAGGTGGGTTACATAGTCAGTGTCTACATGGCAGGTGACAGTATTTTTAGCCTGGATATGCTGGATTCGGAAATATTCTTAGTTTGAATTATCCCGTTCAAACATATAGTTCAACATTAATTTTAAGTCCTGTTCCTCATTTAGAGATGTTTATGGTTAAATTTATGACAAATATACTCACTTGAAAAAACATGGCAGGATGATTGCAATCCCATGCTATTCTATGCATTAGCTTAATGGTTGCGTGATTAGTAAACGTTGTTTCTTTATCATAATTTGCTAGTTGTGTATTGAGGGCCTGTATTATTCTCGGATTACACAACCTGAAAAAAGAGCAATTACAACAACTACGTATCCCGCATTAGTGTATCAGACACGTACGCAGGTAGGGGTGGGGGGAGAGGGGCTCGAAAGGATAGGGACAGGCCTTTCTTGTAATTTCAATTTAATACCATTTTGCTACATTTTCTATTCTTTCAAATTTTAACGCCCCCACCCATTACAAAAAAAAATCCTGCGTCAGTGCTGAACTGTACCCTTATTCTAAGCTATCACAAACGAAAAAAGAAAAACACAATTCTCCTACTAAAGACCTACTTAGAAAAATGACGTACATAGACTAGTAAAAACAGAGTTGCAGGTTAACACGTCAAACAGCATGTTTTATGGAAAGAAGGAGGATATTCCAGTTTCCATCATCCACATAGCTGGCATAATTTCCTAGCATCCTGCATTTTTTCTTCTCTTCTAAATTATATATAAGAAAAACTATCACTACCACTACTGCAACAAACAATTCACAGCCAAAACAAGCCACCTGGGTCAATACAGCTGCGCACCCTCCTCGTTTTCCCCAACCTATTCAAAGCTTCACTCTTTACCCTATCCCACGTAGTTCCAACTTCCTTTAAACACTTTTTCATGACTTCTTCCCACCCCATTTGGGGATGGCCCTGATTTGATACCATGTTCTCCTTTAACATTTACCAAGTTCCTTAGGACAAAACCATCAAAAAAGAAACTCATAAAAATGGGTATCAGACACAACCCTGCCTCACTCGTGATTCCAGACCGAACAAACTGTTAAAATCAGTTTTCACTGCAGCAATGTTATTCTCGAACACAGCATTAATCACTTTAATGTACTTATCTAGTATACCATACAGGGATAAGAACAAAGCTTTTCTATGAATTGAATCAAATGCCCGTTTATAATCTACAAAACTGAGGACTAAAGACGTTTGACGGCTCGGACACTTATCAGTTATATTAATTGAAGAGTGAGAGCAAAGTCGAGGTAAGCTCTTCCCTTCCTAGGACACCAATGTTCATCTGTTAGAACTTTTACTACATCATCTATTAGTCTCATAGGTATCATCATGCTAATTACTTTTTACTTCTCGCAAATTACTTCCCTTGAAAGCTATCATTCATAAATCTCTTGTACATACCGCTTTTACTGCTATTATTTAATGTTAAGTTTAGTCTCTCACTCTCACAGGCCCAAGAGCCTTTGTGGTTGATTGATTGATTGAATTGATATCTCCTCTCTTTTAACAAGCTAAAATCGTTTTCGATAATATTCCTAGTTGCGTTTCTAACTTTCCTCCCTAAGACATCTTCTGCTACTTCACAAACTATTTTACAAAAATTATCCCGTCCACCACTACATTGTTAAATCAGAAACTCTCCAGTTTAACTTCCATCTATTCTTGGGAAGTTCCACTCAAACCCTCATCCTAGAGTCAGTATTAGATGGTAAACTTTATTTTTAATATCGGTATTAATACTCCTAATATATCTTAGTGCCTTGTATCAATCCTACCAGTCTAAGGTTTACTATAGTGTAATCAACAACGTTAAATGTCTTAGAATCAAGTGGGTATCATGTTAACTTATGGGGCATTTTGAAACCTACATTGTATTGGTTTCAACTAGATTAAATAAAAAACAAGTTTTTTCATCTGAAAGTAAAGAGGAACATGAAGGGAATTGCCCGCTCCTCAACATCTCGTTCTTTACGTAAAGTTTTTAGTACCGTACTTCTAGAAAAGCTTCTTATTGGTCTAATTAAACGACCCTTGTGTTTCAGGAGTCATTCTTAAAGAATTGGGACAAAATTCAAACTTTAGCGTAAAGAGCGAGGTGTTAAGAAGGGGCAAGCCCCTTCATATACGGAATAATTTCTGTTCGTTTTAAGTTTTAATGTTCTTCCTTACTTTCAGTCGAAAAAAGTTAGTTTTTTAACGTCAGGATATCTGGCCCCACCTACATGGAGAAATCCCCTTTCCCAAGGAAATATCCTCTCGACAGTTCAATCACGGTGAAAATTTACCCCGTACGATTAACCCTAACAACTCCACGAAATTGAGACGGAAAAGTGAAAGCAAGATACATAAAAAAAATTGATAGGAATTCTGAAAAATTCCCCCAGTGTGTAATTTCCCCTGACAAGTTCGCCCCCTGGAAACTTCCCTCCCCATGGAAAATTCCCCGTGGAAAAACCCCCAACAGAGACTTCAGCCCCCCCCCCCTCGAAAATGTATACATACTTCCCATTAAGAAATACTATGCGTAAACAATGGGCAAATTTCATAACTTAGAGACCTTTCCCCTGGGGCTGTGGGGGGGGGGGGGGTTCATGCTATGTCCAAAGGCATAGTTATTGGGCCTTTCAACTATGATGAACAAAATGTCTATCTCAAAATTTTGATAAGACGATTTTGAGAAAAAAGGTACGGGGGAGGGGCCTTACTAGGTCGACCCGATCGCCCTTGAAAAAAAAAATAAATAAACACGCATCCGTAATCTTTCTTTTGGCAAAAAATACATAATTCCACATTTTTGCAGATAGGAGCTTGAAATCTGTAAAGTATGGTTATCGGATGTTCTGAATCTGATGGTGTGGTTTTCGTTAAGATTATGTGATTTTTAGGGAGTGTTTCCCTCTTTTTTCGAAAATCAGGCAATTTTTCTCAGGCTCGAAGCTTTTAATGGGTAAGACTAAACTTAATGAAACTTATATATTTGAGATCAGCATAATAAGCCGATTCTCCTTATATACCGATTGGTATCAAAATTCCATTTTTTAGAGTTTAGGTTACTATTGAGCCGGGTCGCTCCTTACTTACAGTTCGTTACCACGAACTGTTTGATTACTGGGGTAGTTACAGATGTTTATTTAACGATTGCTCTTTAATGACCTTGAACTGAAATCTTTTTTGTTTAAAACAAATACATTTTAATAAATTTTTCTATTCTTAAAATATTTATGAAAAATATTTTTATCCCATTTCAATCACTCTTGTGCTTGAGCAGTCGTTCGTAACGCATCGAGGACAAAATCTAAACTTTAGCTTAAATAATTATGGCAACGACTCTCTAGAATTTTTTCTAATATCATGAGTGAGATTTTTTAACCCATTCTTAAAAGTAACTTATTCCTTTTGAGAACATTTAACTTTTCTAGTTTATTTTCTAGTGTAAGCAGCTTGACAATATCTTTTAAGTCTACTTTATAAAGAAAAAATCAGAACTAGTCGCCACAGCTGTCTTTTCACACTAAACAAGTCTCATCAATATCTTTTTCATAAGCACTTCAAGATATAAAAAGGGGAGGCACCATAGATTTTCACTTTGAAATATTTTGAGTAAAGCTTCAGCGTCTGGCAAAATACTCTAAAAGCACTTGAGCAGCGAATCCAAATATGCTTCTCTAGGGCATTGAATGTTTTTTTGTTAGCTTTGTTCTACTTTTTTACGAAGTTAATATTATCACATATTTTAAGAGCTTGATGAACACTAAGTCTATTTTCCAACCATCTGACTGCAGTGAATTTGTGAGGAAACACATTGATTATTTTTGTTATGTCTGATTATTTTTGTTATGTCTGTATATTTAGCACGTGGGGCAGAACTATTTGATAACATTGAGAAAATATGAAACGTGACAAAACTTCCAGTTAATTTTGGAGATCCCACTTTTCATGTCCCTAATTACTGTATGCAAGGTAAACACGCCTATGTGAAGAAGATATTTTCCCTCGAGATTCAGCTTGTGCGATAATCAATAGTAAGACACCTCAATATTTGCCGCGCTCTTTACGTGATCCACAAGCAGACAGGGGCCTTAAGATAAACAGGCTAAATCAGGGTTTTAAAGTTGAAGCATTGATTTATGAAAGTAAACCGTCCTAGCCGAGTGGATTGGTGCACTGGAATTAGGATCCTTTGTCCGAGAGGACGATAGTTCGAATCTTAGTGTACCCAATTGTTTGGTTTCGGATGGGGGTCAGTGGCTTGACTCTATAAGCTCAGCCAGAGTCGACCAAGCTTTAAATGGGTAACGGGAGAAATCTGGGGAAGGTAAACAGGAAGGGTATGCGAAAGCACAGGATGGTTGGCCCCCAGCCCCCCATTGCACTTCCTAGCTGTAGAGCCAAGTATCGGAGATCAGCACCGCCGGTAGGGACTGTAAAGTTCAATGTCGTCTTTTATTTTCTTTTTTATTAATTTATGAAGGCCAGGGTTAGGCAGTCCTGTATCTATTTGACAACTAGTTACTATATTTAAACCCTATACAAAACTTACGAATGTCCCTCATTTCTTAAAGGGTTTAGTATATTTGGCATTAAATGCTTGCAGTTTCAGTTGAGTACAAGGGTTATTTGGTAACTAATATCCAAGGAAGGGTATGGCCAAAGATGGTTCTTCTGCTCCTTCTTTTAACTGAAAACTATGCGTATAATATACTAAGTTCGCTAAATGCTGAGACAAAAGAGGAATGAAAAGAATTCACTCCTTTTCATTGAAAATAAGTATGCAAAAGAATTGTTTTCTCTTCACATAAATGTATATTAAGCAGATAGGTCCTCGCTTATTAGAGACACCGAAACAGTGTAAGCCTCAATTGTAGCCTTTAAAAAAAATGTATATAGCCAAAGTGTAGCTTTTTAAAAATAAGGCATAAAAAAACAGATTGTTTTTTCAATCTTGTGCAATACGTAAACAATAAGCCAAATCTGATAACGAGAAGCGTAAAAATAGCTTATACAGGAGTTTCTGAAAAACAATGTAAACTTCAGGATCTAAAGATACAAATGTAGACGTTAAGATGTTTTCCATTGGCAATATTCTTTGAAGCTACTTTAAACAACAAGATAATGAACATTAAAAAAAAACGCCAAGATAAAAGCATAGTAACCTCCCAATTATTATAGCATATTTACCTTCTTTCATAACTTGGGAAGTCGAATTCTTGCTCCGATATCGCTACCATCTGCCTTTCTTCTTCCTCTTCTAAAAACAAAGCAATGGTCAAAAAAAAAAAAAAAATCACAACAAAAAACTTGATGAGCGGTGCATTCCTAAAACCGACACTAGATAGGAATCGGGCCCAATTAAAAAGATAAACTTCTTTGATTAAATAAATAATGGTCCTCCTTTATCATTAAATAAATTTAATTTCATATATTGACAAATTGTTGAAGTACTTCACGAAAATTCATTACGAGTTTAGGAAAAAATAATTTTTTTTTTTATTTTTCAATTAATTTACATTACAGACTAACACAAAGAGTATATGAGATTTACCTTGAACTTACTTATTACCTTTCATAAATTGGGTACTAATTATTTTCTTAATTTCTATTTCATTCTTTCGCCTGCTTTCAAAACGCTGTTTACATCGAAACAATCAAATGAATTACCCTTTGAGCATTTGTTTCCTTCTTTTATTAAATAATTTTGCTTCTTATTTTACGTCTACGGTTTCCGTCCCTACTACAGTAATGCGTTTTGGGTCTTCCCTATGTCTTTATTTCCTTCTTTTTATGTCTGGTTGCTTTCTAATGGCGTTGCTTTAGTGTGTGTGTTTCCATTCCATGTTCTGTTGCCTCGATTTGGGCGTGATATGCATAACGCATGTTTCATCCCCAATTCAACCGGTTGCCACCTCAGTGGCAACTGTTACAATGATGACGACGATGTAAAAACGGCAGTGAACTCTTGGTTATCGGAGCATGCAGCAATTTTTTATGAAGAGGTTAATTCAAAATTAGTTGAGAGGTATGATAAGAGTTTGAAAAGACTTGGCAACTATGCCGAAAAATAGAGTAAAGTCTGTACTTTCTGAAAATAAATTTACTTTTTTTTTAAATAATCTGTTGCTGTGTACTTACGTTCAGACGGACCTTACTTAAAAAACACGCCTCGTATAAGAGAAAATTTGACTCCGCGCTCCAGCTGAAAATATCTTTTAAGTACACGTCGATATCTGACAGAGAAAAATATATTTTTCCATTTTATTTCGTCACTTTTTATTTTAGATTAATAAGTATTTTGGTTGCTTTTGAACTGATAAATTCTCTTTCCAGATCAAAACTTGCAGGAAAATGTTGACAATTGAGATTATTACATTATTATTTATGTTCTAGCATTGACTTTGCAAATACACACCTAAAAATATTATTGACCATTCAATACCTGGCAAATTGGTAATTCTTATGTTTCGAGAAATCCCTTACGAATGGAAAAAGTTTGGAGCTAATCAAACACCTCGGTGAAAAAATCTCAAAGGTATAAAAAGCGACAAAAAAAAAAGAAATAAAACCAGTAGACAAATAGGGCGAGTTTATTTCAATAGACTTTGAGCCTGAAAAAATCAGGCTCAAAATTGAATATGTTTTATTTTAAGATATTTTGATTGTATCAATTTTATGACAAGTCGTCCTCTAATGAAACTTGTCAAAGCTACAATCCAAATATTCACAAATTTCTTTCGGGTTTTTCCGTTTCATTGTCTTGAAAAAAAAAAACTAGCCACATTTCTTTCTTTTCACTCTTTCGTCCGCTTATCTTGACCTCATCTTTTCTCAGATTCTCTTTAAAACTAATACATAAATAATTTTAGAAAAGCAATAAAAATAATTTTCCTTTAAAGTGTTGCAAAATCTGTTACCAAGTATATATACGTGTTTCCCTTTTTCTGTGAAAACAAAAGTTGAAAGTTCAAAGAAATTCTAGATATTTCATTAGACTTTCTTCATTGACACCAAGAGCTAGAGCTATCTGAGCTAGAACGATTGATAAACTGACTCCCCTCAAAACATTGTTATTGCAAAACTCAAAGAAAAGGCTTTACTTATAATGCTATTAGAAATTAGTCAAAGAACTTCTGATCCATTATAACGAAATTATAAGATTTAAGTAAAGGCTCTTATTTTTAGTCGTGAAAACAAAATTCGATAAAAACAAGCGGAGGAAATAGCATATAAACGATAAATGACGAAAGATACAAAAAAGCAGATTTGAATAATAATAATGAGAACAATACATCCAAACCCTCTACACAGAATCCAAAAAGTTAGAGCTCGTCTTCAAATTCCATGTTTCAGTGGGAACACAGACCTTAGAGATTATCTTTTAAGCATTAATTTTTTTTTAAGCCATATTTGGTAAGAGTTCGTTTATTCAGGGTCCACCGTCAGCGAGAAAGAAATCAAACGACGATGATGGTTAACCATCATCCAGGTCTAATTCTTAGATTATTTTGTATATTATAGATTAATAATATATATCTTTCACTTATATATATGTATGAAGTCCGTAAAGTTATAAGATAAATGTGTGTAGATTACCTTCACTGAAATCCGCTCCGCTACCATCTAAGAACTCGTTCGAAACTTCTGATATTTCTTCTGGCTGATGTATTTCTGGAAAAAAAAAACGATTATTCTCAAACTTACAGCAATGGAGATTCCATTATCTAAATTAAAAATTTGGAAAATGCTAGATTCAACAAATCGTAATCCAAATTTTTTTATGTGAAAATGAATTCTCACATTGTCGCAAAGAGTTCAGATCTCTAAGAAAGAGTAACAGAGGAAATTTCCATAGAGGTCCATTGCAAAATAAAAATTGGTGTTTAATTTAAATATTCAAGCTTAGGCTTGAATATTTAAATCTTAAACCTTTTAATTTATCAGAGACACTCAGGAAAGGTACACCCTGTACATCGGTATGCTAGTATTTATCGTGTCTTATATGGGGACAAAACAAAACATAGATAACTAGCAATTTTTCAGACACCAATTTCCACAGCAGCAGAACAGACAATTATAGGCAGTGAGCTAAGCCCGCGAGCTAAAAACTGCAATGAAATCACATACCTTGTTTTGACTTCAAAGAGGCAAGATACAAAACTGACCCTAAAATTGTGCGTAGCTTTTTTGAAATTTTAACTGAAATTTCACTTCGGCAATAAGTCAGCTTTTAACTCATAGCAATTACGATTACGGTACTATGGATATAGAAATAAACAGGATGGTTGATTTTGAGCATAACTCAAACCAAAGTTGAAATAACTACCTCACTAAGAAAAAGCGCTATACAAATTAGTTTGTAAGATCCAGGATGAGAGTTTAAGAGGGAATTTCCAGGAACCATTGAATATAAAACAGTAGAGTTTAAAATTTGACAATTTAGAAGATGGATGAAATAATTTTAGAAAAAATGCCTTGTAAAGTTGCAGAAGGTGTTCCAGGGACAAAAGTTAGAAAAGCAGCAAGGTATATTAGCAAAAACGCTTCGGTAGAAAAGTGGAGAAAAGAGGAATGAGTGAAGAGGAGAAAAGAGAGAAAGGAGAAAAGTACAGAAACTTCGGTAGAAAAGAGGAGGGGTTTGTACAAAAGTTTTGAAAGATACATCATATGAGAGTAATAGGGAAAGTAAGAGAAGTAGATAAGGCATTAAAATATAAATAACGTAGGTGTGAAAATGAGGCCATGGATAAAATTGTCAATGATCTTGCAGATGCAACAAGACGGCATAGGAGTAAAATATTGTATTGACAGTCATAAACTGAACTATTCAACGTTTGGAGAATTTCTCGTATATAAGGTGAAGGTAATTCAGACCTTGCTTGAGCCAGGTGCGCGTTATTATTGCGTTATTAAATTATCATTAATGAATTATTATCTTCTAAACTATTTGCTATTCAATTATTACTAATTATTATTATAATATTACAATGAATATGTTTAAATTTAGAAATTGAGAGGAAGTAATCAGACTTGACCTTTCCAGTTTAAAATGCTAAAAACATTTTGAGAATGTGTTAAATTGTGATAAATTTGTAGGAAAAGATAAAGAAAGAAATTATATTTTTTTTAGCAATTTGAAAATGAAGTAAGATGTATTTTGCCAAGAGGAGTTAGAGAAAGAACTAAAAGGATTAAAACAATATCAAGCCCTTATGAATCCTTGAGGTGAATGAATCCTTGAAACAAGGTAGTTGTGAAACTAGAGATAAATTACTGAACATTATGAATTTAATTTTTGAGAAAGGCGAGGTACCTAGCGATTTTAGAAAGACTTCGATTTAACCCTTTTTAATAAAGGTGACAGGAATAAGTTTGAAGCAAATTACTTAACATGATAATACTAATTGGACTAAGAGGTACTCTATTTTAAGAGATGAACAGTGTGGATTTAGGAAGAGGAAGGGATGCGTCGAAAAAACTATTACTACTACTACTACTAACAACTCACCGCAGCACCAAGCCGCCAGAGGCCAACACAGCTACGCACGCTCCTCCTCCACCCCAATCTATTCAAAGCCTCCCTTTTTACACCCGCCCACGAAGCTCCCATTTCCTTTAAATTTTTCTTTATGACGTCCTCCCACGCCAGACGGGGACGACCTGCTTTCCATTTAGCCCTAGATGGTTGGCCGTTAGCCCTAGATGGTTGCCCTAGATAGTTTCACAACTACCTTGTTTCAAGGATTACTCTTAGATTAATAGTTGAGAAGTGTCTGGATCATCCTTCCCCTGTCCTCAGTCTTATGGATCACGAACAGACATTTGATTCAGCCGATACAAAGCTTTTTTAAAGGTCCTATCCTTGTATGGTGTACTACATAAGTACGTTAAAGTCATTAGTGCTGTGTTTGAAAATGATATTGCAGCGGTTAAGGAAAGAAGCTTGAGGTTAGCTAGTTTGGTGTTGAATCAGGAGTTACACAGGGATTTGTCATATCCCTATTATATGAAATATTTTTATAGATTTTTTCCTAAAGAAAACGGCAAAGGCTATGGGAGAGCATAGAATAAAATGGAAAGGCAAGTTTTTTGAGGTTATGAGAGATCATGATACAAGAATAGGTTCGGAAATTAGTGATAAAAAGACAATGTCGCTCGGACTAGGAATAAATGAAGGTGATGTTGGGTAACAAGATGATTGATCACGTGAACAATCACTTACCTGGGAAATATTAATAGTAAATATGGTGGATGCATTGAATATGTAAAAGGTGGAATAGCCAAGGCCAAAGGCGGTTTCTAACAGTTGAAAAAAAGTTTGGAAGAATAAGAAAATAAGCTTGAGAACTAGATTACAATATTGGAAGCTAGGGTAATGATAGTGGTCAATTATAGTTCTGAAACGTGGGCGCTTCGACCGGCAGATGATGCTTTTCAAAATGCTACCCAAAGGAATCGTCTTCGAATAGTTTTGAGTGTCCCTTTCACTGACCGGATGTCAAACAATAAGATGTACGAGATATGCGGTCTAATTTCTCTTTCTAGGACTATGATAAAATAAAGGTTGAGGTAGCTAGGACACGTTTTATGGGTGAAGGATAACATACGGCCAAATATTGTTATTTGGGACCATCTACAAAAAGCAGGTCGTCCAGGAATGGGTAGGGAAGAGGTTATAAGGAAGGATTTACGGATTCGAACTTCATGAAATGGCGTAAAGAGTGAAGCTCTGGACAAATAGAGATGGAGGAGGAGCGTGTGCAGCGTTGGCTTCAGTCGACTTAGTTTCGCATTTAGTTCTTATTGATAGTAGCAGTACTAACAGTATCTAGATAAAAAAATAGCTGCGAAAGGGAAGGATTGAGTTTCACAACTTTATTAAGAATTTCAAATTCCAAAAAAAACACTTACATTTGTTACCATATTTGGTAACTCACACCTCATGAAGCCCCAAAATTATTATTTATTTTCCTGTATCTGATTCTAAATATATTCAAAACTAAGAAGAAAAGATTACAAAGAATTCTCGAATTCTTTTCAACTGAAAGATTACCTGGAAATTCGTAAAAGAAAATTTCTTTGATAACATCTACTTCTTCTATAGCACTAAGAGAGGGGGAGCCAAATACATCACCTTCTGGCCAAACATCTCTGAAATTAAAAACAATTACTCAAAGAAAACATAGGCCAGGATAGATACACGGCAAGAATGAATTTCCATTGAAACAAGTTTTGAAAAAAAAATTAAGCATAGAAACAACAGCTTCAAAAATCGAACTTTGTTTTTCATAGTTATACAATTAATTCCATAAGTGCTACATAATTATTTAGTTTTAAGCAAAAAGACAACATTAGTTCAAAAACATTCTTATTCTCACTGCGTAAAAAGCGATATGTGATATGTCTGGTCAAACGCCTTCATTATCAAAATGAATTCTTCCAAACATAGAGTAAATCAGAATTGATTCAAATTTTCCATTTTCAGTTCTAAAATGCAAACATCGTTACTTACTTTAGCATCTAATGTTTCCCCTTCCCCATTTTCTCCATTATTTTTCTTCTTATTTACTGCTGAAAAAGCCTCACTCCTATCGTAGGAGTGGCTTAAATATCACGCGTTCCCTATTCTATTTCGTTGGTTTTAATCTTCGATTTTATTGCCAGCTTATTCTACTAAAGCTCTTTTTACGCAAAAACTAGCCCTGTTACTATTATTTTTACAAGATCAACCAATAGAATTAAAATTTAACCATATGTTCAATTGAGAAACAATTGGGAAACACATAATTTGTTACTCTCTTTTTATATTAGCTTATCGTAAGATATCAAATTAAGAAAACAGAAATTACTATGAATGATAAAAATATTTTTAAAAAAGCTCTACAGCGCTATTTTTGCTTTTGAAAAGTTACCACTACAAATACATCACTGGAAATAGAGGTACTTCAAAAAATGGCCCTTCATAAAACAAAATCCAGAATAAAGAACACATCCTTTTTTATGATTGTTATATAAAAAGGGGAAAGTAAAGGTAAATGTATATATATACAGAAATAAAGATCACCTTGCAGCTCGAAACAGAGCACTTGCTTCACTAGCTTTCCTTTGTCGAAGTAGGAAGTGGATTCGCTTTACAGCTGTACGTCTGAAAAAAAAAATTAATTGAAAAAGCGAATAGAATACAAAATTCAATGTTCGATTAGCCCAATATTCTTTACCCGCTGTGCTAATTTATCAAACGCAATTTCATCTTAACATTTAATGCTCAACTATATGACAATGATGAAACTAAGTAATTTTAATGGAATCAAAACTAAATTAAAGAAGCAACTAGATATTTCTAAAAAATACAAAGCAAATTTTGTGCAATTTTACAACCTCAAAAGATATATCAGAAAAAAGTATAAGAAGGAAAAACCTGTACTTTCTTGACTTCATTTAAATTATGATTTTTACTCCCTACATATTATGATAGCCACTGTCCAACCCCATACATGTTGTGATGTAAACACGTCTGTATACATTCGGCCAGTTCCCGCTACATTCCTCATAGGTGGGTTTTGATGCACCGTACAGGATAAAACCCACTTTAAGTATCTTTCTCTTTTTCCAAGCTATTGAAAAAAAAATGAGATACGCCCTTTCTCTTAGGGGGGTATGGCGCATGGTCTACTTCGCGGGCATGATATACCCCCCATTCCACTTCCTGGCTGAAGGGCCATGAAACGGAGGTCACCACCGCCGGGAGCGACTGTAAGTTACAAGTGCCGCATTATTTACCTTTTATTCTTTTTGGCGAAGGGCATGACAATTTATTATGGAGCTTACTGTTCGCCTCAAAGGTTTCACAAATGAAATTTCAATGCGTTTGCGAACATGTTTCATGATCTTTTGCCAGGTTCTGAGAGAAAAAGAAAAATTTATTACAACAAACAATTTTCCATCAGCCATTGTTTTGACGCAAAAATTTTAGATGCTAATTCTTTTTCTGAAAATTTTTTTTTTTTTATTAAAAAAAAAAAAAATGAAAATCAATAATAGTTGTCTACAAAAATATTTCCAGCCAAACTACACTAGACTAAAAGTGTGATCAGACAACGCCTACCTCAAACAATTTTGGCTAAATGATATGCCAATTACTTTTTTTTATCACAAACACAAATAAGAAAACAAAGTAAAAAAAAACACACTTACAGATTACAATATAAAGAGAATACTTGGTTAGCGAGACTTTCAACGGTAATTTTGCTTACTCTTTAAAAAAATATGTTTCTTCGCATTAAAGGAAAATTCTAAAAAACTATAGCGCAAAACACTGGCTGTAGAGGAATTATAAACCCATTTTAAAGTCAGCGTTGGAATTTCCATTAGAATTATATATTTCAGTTTTCGAGCCAGAAAAATGCAAACCTTATCAAAGTATTATCCGAGCTTATGACAAAATACATCCGAAACACTGGTTTTTGTTCATTCCATCAAAAACAGTTCTCTTTTTGAGCCGTGTCACTTCTGACAAATATATGCAATATAATAAAATAATCACAACACTTACTTTTGATCGTCCATACTTTCATCAGATGCAGGGTCAAATGGCATGGCTTCGTCCACACCCAAGACTATTCCACCCAAGATCATTTCTAGTTCTTCTCTCATGTCTTCCCATATTTGGCTTACTTGCTCTTCCGTTTGCTTCTCTTCATTTTTTCCTTTATTTTTTTTCTTGTCTGTTTTCTTTCTAATTCCTTTCTTCTTTTGAATTACAATATGACGATTTGACTTAGCAAACTTTTCAAGCAACTTGAAAAAAATGTGCGTGGACTCAATCAAGTCCCTTCGGAAAGTCCTGAAAATATTACTTAAGTTCAGGAAAAACTGAAAATGAATCTAAACTTAAAATCTATAAAACGTTGTGAACTCAGTTATAAAAAAAAATAGATTTAATGTTTCCATCGGTTGTTAAATTTGCGTCAATTATTTATGATTATTATTTACAGTTTCAACAAATTATAGTCCACTGAGGTCATCGACTTCAATTACAATTTTTGAGGTTACAAAAAAGTGCTGCTATCATAAGACCACGAGAAAAAATTCAAACAAATTCATTGGCCAATCTATCATGCAAAATCAGCCACATAAGCAAGGAGGCCTCATTACCCAGACATTAATAATTTCCCCGATTTATCTCATGTTTTCCTATACTTCTCTTACAACTCACTTGATTTTCGATCTTTCGACAAATATAGTTAGCTGCCTTTCCAAAATAAATTCCACCACACATTCCTATACCAAAAGCAAAACAGATTCATACTGATTTGATAATATGTACGTTTGATGATTCCTTAGCATCACGTTTCGGCAGAGAACAAAGGTCTTTGGCAGGGTCTTCACCAGAGTGTTCCGCTGGAATGTTCTGGTGAAATGTGATATTATGCTTCGGAAAATCCTCTGGTGGGTTTTGATTCCATCAGACACATTTGAACAGGCATATTTTTTTTATTAAAAAACTAGGGACCATCGATAATGACCTGGACGAAAAAACAACATTTAACCCCTTTAGCACAAAGAATACCTTATATGGCATTAAGTGCCGTATAACAAGACTATACCAAATTACTCAGTCAAACCAAGAGCTCTCCACCTTTTCCTACGTACACTGGCCTTTGGATATTCTAACACGATCCTGTTCGCCTTAAAAACACTAGACGTTTATTGCTAAAATACAACTTCAGATATGCACCTTATAAGGTACATGTACAATAATCTGTCCTAATGTTGTCCCCCACGCCTTTCCGCCCGCATCCCTAGGGGAACAAAGACCTAGACGCTGTGATTAGCTATTATTTATTTAAACACGCCCTCTCCGCCAAATATTATGGAAGTGTCAGTTCTTTGTCAAAATGATAAATCTAAATATATTACTTAATTCTTGCTAATAACACTGTAATGCTGCGATTGATCCAAGAAATACTGACGACAAGCAACGTTTATTCTGACATCAAACTGAAGGAGTCACACGCATTAAATTAGCTCAATGAATAGAAGGAGGGTAGGAGGGTGACTAAAATGATTTCCAATCCAGATCTTAATCTTAAGCATAGCTTCCGCACTACACATAATCGTACGTGTTGTCTTCTAAATGAGCAAATACACGTAATCGTAAACTCAGGCATTAGTATCAATGACAGCATGTAGTATTCCTCTTTAAAGAAATAAAGAATTTCGATTACCAACAAAGTTCATTTATTAACTATCACCAAACGAGGTTAATCCAGAAATCATTAGGAAGTTTACAAATTAGAATTTTACGCTCACTCAATCCGAAGTTTGTTTTTTTTATAAATAAATAGAAAGAAGAATAAGCAGAATATTTGGTTTCCTGAGCTGTTGAAGTTTGCTTTAGGGCACCCAAATGTTGAAATTGAGCATCAGGTATAAGTTACACTCTTAGATATTTGCACCCAAAACTTTTGATTGACTGAGAAAAGAAAGAAGTTAAAGTAATTGGCCATATATTGTTAAAAGTCAGTATTTTACTCTTTTTGTTAGCCGAGGCGATGTATACAATTTTGCAGTAATGAGGGAACTTGCCAGTTTTTGTTATTTGATTAAAATATCCACAAAGGACTTGCACTTTAAAATTTATTTTCGTTTGCCTGAGAGACATGCTTTGTGGTATCATAGGGAGCAGTAAAATTCTAGATGGTATGCTTTTTGTTTTCTTGGAAAGTAGTTGATTTAGGTGGATGAAACTTTCCTAAGTGGATCCACGGTTCAAATTATATCCCAAGAAGCTATTTTCAAGTTCCAGTTTTTACCAGTCCCTATTTCCAAGGCTTAGAAGGTTGTATAACCAATATTTTTTCCTTAACTTGGGTTTGAGTCTCCCCAGTTTTGAAAATACCATTCCAATTATTTAAATATAATTTAAGGCCGAATTAGGATTATACGGCAAAACTCTAAATGTTGGGCTTTTTGCTATCTTAGAAATTAGTGGAGTTAGACGAATAAAACTTTCAGGATTGAATCCTGGTTTTCAACTATACTCCAGGATGTCTTTAGAAGTATCTACCTCCATCCCTTCCCTCTCCAAAGGGCAGAAACCTTTGAATAACTTAGATAAACTTTAGGACTGTTTTATTAGAAAGCGTCACCCCAGGTCATTGTAAATTCGTTCATTTCAATAGTTTCCGCTTTACTGAAAACAAAAGCATATTTTAAATTTCTCTTTTTTAATTAAAACATTAAAAATTCAAAAATTGATGAGACTTCCAGAAATTAATATCATCATATATTAAACCATTAGAGTGTTTACACTGATTCTTCCTTAGTATTTTTGAATATTAAGACAATTTTTTCTGTCGATGCTTTGAAAAATAAAAACCACACGGTTCAAAAATACATATCGTTTTTAATAAAAAGACGCTCCAGTCATTTAGAGGGGTTGAAAGGGAGGGGGTAGTACCCCTCTTATTTGTAAACCTAGATTACCTTTGTAATACTGTTTTTCTGTTATGTCGTTGTTGATGTTATAACAACTAAAAACACATTGCTCGAAACACAAATTGTTTTCGGTAAAGTGAATGGCCCTCCGGTCTTTAGAAGGTTTAGGGGACTGTAGCCCTAGACATGCTTGTGATATTTCCTGTTTGATTTAACTTTGATGTGATTATTCATTTTAATTTCTATTCGTTTTAAGATTAATTTATTCATCTACAGCAGGATTTAATTCTTTATGTTGGATGGGAATGTTCGTTTAAATTTCTGTTCGTTTTGGGCTTCATTTATTCATTTAGTCATTTCTTTTCAATTTTGGGGTTCCATTTATTCGTTGATGGTAGTTTTTGTTCGATTTTTGGGTTTCATTTATTCACTGATAGTAGTTCCTGTTCGATTTTGGGTTTCATTTATTCATTGATAGTATTTTTTTCGATTTTTATTTCATTTATTCAGTGATAGTTCGTCTTTGGTTTTAATAAGGGTTTACTAATTTTAGTTAGGTTCTAATAACTCTGCTAGTCTTTGATTTTCCTTGGAAAACACCTTCTTTGGTAATTTATTTTCAAATTAACATTATGGCAAGCCTTAATAATTCCCCTCAGTTTAAACAACAATTTGCTGATATTCTTACATGGCATAAGGATATATAACCAAAGGTGGTAAGCATGTAACACCAGTTTCCTTGTTGTTCAAACTGTAGTAAGAATAGTTTTAGAGGTCTTTTAAACTGACATTTTAATACATTTAGTAAACATACTGAGAATTTTCAGAAGTTAGGGTTCCCGTAAAATCTTAGAGAATATAAAATGGGTTAAAAAGTAAAATAAATCTTTGATTTCCTCGAAACACAGAAATTTGATAGACTTTTCTCCAAGACACTTTTCAAACTATACATGGTAAAGAATTAGATGAGCAAAGAGTAGCCCCTGTCAATTGTAATAAAAACTCTAAACAAAAGAAGTTTGAAAACATTTTATATGTCGCAGTGCTAAGAAAAAATTAGTGATTAAATTAAAATAATAGGGATTTGATTTGATCACATTAATAGCAACTGTTCTGAACGCACTTACAGGAAATTACTGGCACTTAGAAAGAAAATTAACGATTGCCAAATTCGCGAATTGGACGTTTGGGTTACAAAGTCGGTACCAGCTCTTTTGTGCATTCGACGTCATGCAAATGCTCCTGTAGATAAGTATACGATGGAACGGATCCCAGACAATTTTTTAAGCAATATAGTGATCAACAGCAAAAATTTTCAAATACCAAAATAGCCTATGCATTATGAAAGTACGCACGAGTGGAGTGCATCAAGGGATGCTTGGAAGAAAAAAAAATTGAATTGTGTTGTGAAAAATGAAGTTGGTTGTTTTGTTATTTATTATTATTTTTGTTATTTATTTATTGTAGTCGTTATCATATGAGGGTATAAGTTTTTTTTTTCTTTCTTAGTTTTAATTTATGAGATGGAAATAGTAAGTGTCTATTTTCGTTTTTTTTTTTTTTTTTTTTTTTTTTTTTTTTTTTTTTTTTTTTTTTTATTGTTGTTTTTTTGTTTTTTTGATCCAGTAGTTCGTGATATATATATTACTTACAAAAGACACTGGATGTAGTGATTTCTTTCAATTGAGCCCTTAAGTGTATTTCTATGATGTTCTAGTTCCCTACTAGTGGCGAAAGATTAAATGCAGATAAGAGGAAATGATGGGCGAAGTGTTAGAATTATGTTGTCATTGTTTCCAATTGGAAATTGTGATTTTCCTTGTTTTCATTAATATATTTCAGTTTTTTTGGGGGGCGTTTCCTCCCTTTATTGAAAATCAGGCAAATTGTCTCAAGTTCATAGCTTTTGATGGGCAAATGCTAAAGCTTTTTTTCTTAGTTTTAGTTTATGTGATGGAGATAATAAGTATTTATTTTCATTATTATTACATTTAGTCGTTGTGTTATAATTAGCTAGGTTAGGTGCTAAAACAAAAATGATGATAGTGATGAAAAAGGAAAAAACATGGAAAAGTGAGTCAGGAGTGTTTCTTAGTTTTATTAATATTAGTGTTCGAGTTTTTGATGGTTCACATAGTGAAACTTTGCCGACGGGCTTCGCAGTATACAGTTATTATTGTAAGATAAATGTCAGGGATTAATGAAAAGTTGGCAGTACTAGAAAATAATAGGGTTAACTTTTATGAAGAGGTTGATAGGGTGCTCCGGGATGGTGATGATATGTGGAGTATGAGACTGGGACCACCAGCAAGGTATGCTTTCCCCATTGATATATTTTCACCCAATAACCCTGGGAAACCTATGCAGATGCATTTGAATTGTCGAGAGTTAAATAGTAGTTTTAGGTACATTTCTGAGTTGTGTGATAGTGTGAGTGATATAAATATTGTTGGGTTGACTGAGACTTGGCTTAATGATTATAATGACTTGCTACTTGATATTAATGGTTACTCGTTTTATAGGAAGAATAGAATGATACATCAACATGGTGGGCTTGCAGCGTATGTAAAGTCAAGCCTTAGTTCTAAGGTAAGAGAAGATTTATCAGTATCTGTTGAAATGGTATTTGAGAGTATGGTTTTGCAGGTTGATATCAATAAGGATAGATTTTACGTAGTAATTGTATATAGAACTCCTTCAAGTTCGTTACAACAATTTATGGATTATATGGAGTTGCAGCTGATGCAACTACCATCTTTGGCCCATTGTTTTGTGATGGGTGATTTTAATATTGATATGAAGAATAGGGAAAATGTGGTTCGTAATAATTTTTGTAATCTTATGTTTAGTTTTAATCTTCACCCAGTTATTGATGTGTGTACTCGTATTACTGAGACGTCTGAAACTTTGATTGATAATATAATTTCGAGTGTTAAATATGATAGTCCAATTGTAATCCCAAATGATGTGTCCGATCACTGTTCAATCATGGTATGTATAGATATCGAAAAAGACATGTATAATGATTCTGAGAATAGAAATAGACAATACTCTTATTTTGATAAATCAAGTATAAATGAAAGAGCGACTTGAGGAATATGATTGGAGTTGCTTAAGTGAATCCGCAAATTATGGTGATAGGTTTGCACTGTGGTATGAAAAAGTTACAAATTTCATCAATGAAGTGTGTATGAAGATAACTATAAAGAAAAAAATGAAAGAAGTGCTAAAAAGCCGTGGATATCCCGCAGTCTTTTTTCTAGCATCAAGAGGAGGCATGCATTGTATAAGGTTAGTAAAATTACTGAACGAGAATTAGACCGAAATGTTTATAAGAATTATAATAACGCGCTCAATAAATTGTTAAGAAAAGCAAAAAAGGATTATTACTCGAGAATGTTTGAGTCGTGTAGAGATAGCTCTTTGAAGACTTGGAAAGTTATTCGGTCGATAATTGAAGGAAGTGACAAGAAGCCATGTGGAAGTGAACAATACCAGGCAAATTTTAATGAAAAACTGGCCGATCATTTTTCTAACGCAGGTAATGAAATTAGACAGTCAGTAAGTATACATCAAAACGAAGGGTCGTTTCACCAGTATATTGGGTCAGCTAGTGAAACAAGTATGTGGCTGCAAAAGACGAATGAAAGTGAAGTGTTAACAGAGATTTCTGGAATAAAGAATAATTCCGCTGGATCAGATTTTTTATCCATCCGTGTCCTGAAAGAAATTTTGCCAGTTATTAAGGATCAACTTGTCGAACATATTAATGGGTGTTTTAAGGATAGAATCTTCCCTCAGCCGTTTAAAACTGCAAAAATAGTTCCAATTTTTAAGTCAGGTGACCGAGAAGATCCTAGCAACTATAGGCCAATATCACTGCTTCCGATTATAGCTAGAATAATGGAGAAGATATTATGCCTAAGGATTGAGACATTTCTAGAGAAGAAAGGATTTTTCTTTAAGAACCAATTTGGGTTCAGAAAGAAACATTCTACAGAGCATGCAGTTCAGTTTCTTACAACGTTGGTTAATGATGGCCTTGATAAACATCTTAAAGTCATAACTGTATTTTTAGATATTTTAAAAGTGTTCGATTCTGTAGACCATGAAATTCTAAATTCTAAATTCGTGTAAATTAGATAATGCCGGTATAAGAGGAAGAGCTCTGAATCTGTTGAAGTCTTACCTAAGTAATAGAAAATTATATTTGGATGATGGAAAACAAGCTACATGTGAATATGATGTCGAGTCTGGAGTCCTACAGGGATCTCCCATTGGTCCACTATTATTTGCTGTATATATTAATGATCAATGTGGAGTTTTGTCTAATATTGTTGATTCAGTAAACAGTGGAGATCCAAATGTGATCCCTGTAAAAGCGTTAGTTTTATTTGCTGATGATACTAATTTAACGGTATGCGCGAGACCTGAAAAAGAGTTGATCCGAGCAGTTGAACATGATATAGGTTTGATTGAAAAGTGGACTAGGTTGAATAAGCTGAAAATAAATTTTAAGAAGTGAAATTTTGTGTTGTTTGCTCGTTCTAAAATGTATTATCCTTGGGTAGATAAGTTGAGGTGTGGGAATTCATTTATTAATAGAGTACAGTCGACTAGGTATTTAGGCATTATTGTAGATGAGACGCTTAGTTTTTCAGATCATATAAATTGTATAACATCTAAAATTGCCCGTAATGTTGGAATTATTAGGAAATTGAAACATATTTGTCCGAAAATTGTCCTTAGACTTTTGTATTTTTCACTTGTCCATTGTTACCTTTTATATTGTTGTTCGGTATGGTCTTCAACTTTTCAATCCCATCTGAAACGACTTAGAGCTTTGCAGAATTCTGCCATTAGAATTTTAGCAAATTATGGACCGAGAGATTCAGTGAGAAATGTGTATTTGAAACTGAATATTCTTCCTCTAGCAGGTATATTCCTTTTTTATCGATCTATGCTAATGTTTAATATTATTAATAACTTTACCTCAGAATGTTTTAATGGCATGTTTATAACTGGTGTGGATCTTCACAATTATAATACAAGAAATGCAGATGCTTTTCGGCGGCGGCAGTGTGAAACAACCCGGTCACAGTTCTCTGCTTGGCATGTTTTGCCGAGCTCCTGGAGTCATTTACCAATTGGGTTTGTGCGTGAGCATGACCGAAGTAGTTTCCGGGGGAAATTGAGGGATTTTTGTAATAATATCTATCAATTTGTTTGATTTTTTTGTTTTTTTATTTTTTGTCTTTTTTAGTAGTGCCATAATGGAATTTTTAGTTGTGTTGTTTGGTTAGTCCGTCAGCGGGGGATAATGTTTTGTTTTTGTTTATTTATATTGAATTATGTGTTGGAAGTTGGAGTTGGCCTAACGAACCAAAAGGTTCCTTGGCGTTTGTTTTTTGTAAATTTTGTGCAAATAAAATTATACTCCTGAAAAAAAATGATTTGATCAAGTTTCTAGTAAAATCCTAAGGATTTGATTAAATTGCTGATTTGACTAAATCACTTGGGCACATTCAAACGACACGATCTATTTACTGATTCTAAATAAATATTATTCATTAAATTTAATCTTTAAAGTTAATCAAGAGATTATTAGTAAAACACGACATGCATAATTGAAAACGGGGAGATCTCCAAAAAGTATCGTTATCTTGATGACATTACTCAATCAAATTCATATCCCTGAGAACGCTGGAGCGGAGGTTTCAAGCTTCTATCTAAATGCGACATTTAACACTTTTCCAAAAAGCTTGACAACGGCTACGTCTTTATTTTGCGCTACTCAAAGAGCCTGTCAAACAACAAATACGGAAAAAAAATATCTAACATAACTCTATCCTTAAGACGGGAAAAATTTTACCTGTTCGTTTAAAACAAAACAAAAGAAAAAAAGTCCTCAACCCCCCCCCCCCCTTAAAAAAGAAAATCTAAAATTTTCAACTCCGTTCTCCAGCCATCAGAGAAAACAGTATATACCTACCAAACTTCGTATAAAGTTCGTCACTTTTTAGCGGAAATTATTAAGCCAGGGTTTGATATATGTTTGAGATTATTACCATGTTTTTTTT
>JAQQPU010000144.1:99052-142644 GCA_029168905.1 Artemia sp. Kazakhstan ARC1039 | reverse complement strand
CCCCCAACTGTGCCTCCTAATCCCTGTACGTTTTAAGGTTCGACCTTGTAACTCAGCCTCTTTAACTCTTTAGAAAACGTAGTTTTTTTTCAAATAATTTCTGCACGTTTTTGTACAGGTTATTACTTATTATTGCTTGACTAACTGTTAGCTGATTTGACAGCTTGCGGGCTTGCGGGTTCTTATAGGAAAACGAGCCCGCGTTTTCGCGGGCTCTTATAGGAAAACGATAAGAGCCCGCCTATAGCGGACTCTTATAGGAAAACGAGGTTTTTCGTAAATGTAAATTCGGGGGATAATTTTTTCGGTCTGAAAATATCAAAAGGCCCTAACAGGTCGAATTCTGCTTCGAATGAGTCCTCATTCACCCGGATCAGTTGCCAACTGTGGCCTGTAGGCGTGGATAACAAGAAAAAAAAGAGAAATGAACTTTAAGTGGCTATATTTGGTTTTTTGAAAACAGGGAAGGAGTGATCGGATTGAGCTGAAATTTCGAGGATAAGCTCCCGGGCCCTAGGAAAGCTTAACCTCTAAATTTCAGCCCAATCGGACAACGTTAAAGGGGGGCTGTGGTGGGAGGGTCGAAACTTCCGGCCCAGTTTACCCCATGAAGATAAAGTCGGAGGAGGATGAAATTTTGCACGTTTCTTAGTTTGAGCTTGGGCTACAAAATGCGATCACCGCCGTCTCTCTGCGACCTCTAGGACCTGAAATCGCTTAACATTGTGGTGGGTCGCCTCTTTATAGAGGCACAAGTGTGCCTCCTTGATGCATCTCCAAATTCAATAGATGTTACAGTGTTCTATCTTAATCTTGTATCCCTTGAGAACTTTTTGGGAAGAACTTTTTATTCTTTTTTTTTTTTTATTCGGTTTGTTTGTCAGATTGGTTCAGTCATCTCTGATTTGTAAGGTGCTAGAAATTTAAATTTTATTACATACTTTTGTAACTGCGATATCCATTCACTACTTGCTTTTATTCCTAATTTTTTCTAGACATATAAAAAGATGACAAAGACAGCTAAAAAGAAGAGTTCAGACAAGCATGAATCAACATCCAAAGAATCAAAGAAAGGAAGTGTTTTTGACAGACTGGGTGCGAAATCTGGGGGAACTTCTGGTTCCATTTGTAAATATTGGGCTAAAACTGGCTCATGTCCAAATGGCTCTGACTGTAAACATGCTGACTCACATGGGATTAAGCCTCATAAGAAGTCAAAAGAGAAAATAGTCAAAAGAAGAAGAAGAGCATCTACTAGTTCTAGTGGAAGTTCATCTTCAACTTCCTCTACGTCAAGCACAAGTTCATCCTCATCATCCAGCTCAAGCTCAGGTAAGCTTAAAAACTATTGACGAGGCACAACTGTGGTCTGAACTGCAAAACCCAATGGCTCAGGATCAAATTTTCTAATGCATGAGTAATATGACACAAAATTGTCGGGTTTTTTTTTTGCTTCACAATATCTCGGTAATGGAAGGGTCTATTCATTTACATTTGCTTGAAACAATATGATTTTGAGTAAAATTGTTTTGAAAGTCAATTGGTAAATAAAACACGTGTAATTATTAGTTGGCTAAATCTCCTCCACCAAAAATACTTTCATTAAAGCTACAGTCAAGTCTACCATAAAGAGAGAAGGATTGGATCTTGAAGCGAGAATTCGTGCCCCGTTCCGAGTGAGTCTAGTGGAAACCCTAAGTTACTCATCATCAGGATGGAGTGGTGAACCGTCCTACTGGTTGCCTAGTCCGGTCAGTAGGGTGACTAAAGTATGTATGTATAAATTTATTGCCCCTAATAAATGTAAAAATACAACACTGATGGAGTGATAAAGATATAAAAGGAAAAAGAAATGAATAACTTCTAAAAATGCAAACGAAACCAAAACAAAGAAGAACTGACACGAAAAAAATAGAAATAAACACATGATCATCAAAGAACAATTTCAAGGGTACTTTCTCCAATAATCTGCTTCCGATACCTCTCATTTCTTTTCTGTACCTCGGACGCTAGACTATCAACTCCGTACCACGAGGATAGGGAGCTGTTGTTAGTCCAGAATGGCAGCCATAACAAATATTTCGCATACTTATGAAAACACTTCCTCGTATCCTTAATATCCGAAGTAGTAAGAAGAAACCAGAATGGTGCAAGGGTGAGCAAGTGTGGCACAACCAATGCATTATATACGCTATCTAGGATACGGCGGTTAAATTTGAACTTTAACGCAACTAGTAAACCATACGCCTTCCTAGAATTCCCGGCAAAAAGTTCTTTCAGAAGGTGACGCATGGCGCGAACCTTATCGGTATACCAAGGTACGTCAGTGTATCTTGTGTTTTAATAACACGTTCACTTAACTGAACATTTTTTCCGGCAATGTGAGCGGCCATTGAACATCAAGAACACAGTCTTGCTTCCGTTAAATCGAAGACCAATACGTTTGTACTCGCTATCGAGGATTCAAAAAATTTTCTCAATCCCGAACACTGTTTTACTGATGTCGAGAATGTCATCTGCATAGTTAGCTAGGGAAACACAAATTCCTTTAAAAATACATGGGGTTAGAACTTGCTCATGTGACATAACAACAGTATTATTAAACAGAGGTGGAGAAATAATAGCGCCCTGTCTAGTACCTTGTTTTACTGAAATTGAAACAGTAAGTTCCATCGTAAAAAGCGAAATGGTGACCTTAACTCTGCTATTTAGTTTTTTTTATACGTGTCACGTATCGCTTTTATGACGGAGGTATTTTCACCACGCTTATAAGCAGCCAATAAAATATGTAGACCCTTGTCGAACACTCTTGATACGTCTAACCCAGCAAAATATAATACCTTATTGTCTTTATGAGCATGTAGGAGTAATATAGTAATCAAATGGTGAGCATGTTTGCGACCTACTCCTTTCTTGAAGCCGAACTGGTTGTCCGGCGTATAACACTTATTAGATATATCATTAATAGTTAGTAACTCAAAACTTCTCACAAAACTGGTGACACCGTAATTGACCTAAAAGAAGAACACTGGTCCGAAGGCTTTCCCCTTTTTAATACCGGCGTTATTACTCCAGTACTAAACCAATCAGGAACTATACTACAACAGAATATCATCTGAAAGAGTAAAGTCAGATGTTCAATCAGAAGAGGAGAACCACGGCTTAGATGCTTTGCGCAGATGCCATCAACACCACGGGAATTTTTCTTTTGTAGCTCAGAAATATACTCGGTAACCGCAGATCGAGTAATAATTTAACTCATCTCATAATTTGATTAGCCCAAGCGACCGTAAGGTTCTCTTTCATATTAATTGACAATGATGGATCAGGCTTGGAAAACTCACTTTCAAAGTAATTAAATAAAAAAAAAACATTTTTTTTTAACTGAAAGAAAGGAGCAACATTAAAACCCAAACGAACAGAAATTATTCCGTATATGAAGGTGTTGCCCCCCTTCTCAGTACCTTGCTCTTCATGCTAAAGTTTTTAGCACTTTTAAAAAAGATTTCTATTATAATTAAACGGCCCTTGTGTTTCAGGAGTCGTTCTTTAAAAATGTGGACAAACAGTTTAATTTCAGCGTAAAGAGCAAGGTAGCGAGGAGGGAGGCAACCCCCTCATACACGAAATAATTTCTGTTAGTTTTGAGTTTTATTGTTGCTCCTTACTTTCACATGAAAAAACTTGTTTTTTTAATTTATTTTCTGATCGTTTTTCAAATAATGCCGGTAAATCTGGCTCACCCTCCATGAAAAATTCCCTCCCCTCACGGGAAAATCCTCCTTCAAAAGTTCCTCCCACGTAAAATACCCTCCCCCCCCCACTAAAAGTTTTTTCCGGACAATACCACCCCCTCTAGAGAAAAATATAACCCCCCCCCCCCCTCCATAAAATTTTTGAGCAGAAGATTCAGCCTGAAAAATTCTACTTAGTATACTTTCATTTGAAAAAGACTTCAAATGTCTTTAGTTTAATAGAGTTTTCTAATAAGTTAAGTGTTCTTTAAGCTAAGGGAGTTCTAATCGTTTTTTTTTAGCACTCCGGAAATCCCCCCTTCTGTGGAAATTATTTCCTGGAAATCCAAACACGCAGGATATTTCCCTCGGACAATTCCCCTGGAACATCTTCACATGCAAAAGTGAATTGACAAAGACAAAGTAAAACAAATAAAAAGAATTGCAGATAGGAATTCTGTCAAATTTCCCCAGTGTAAAATTTTCCCTGGAAAGTTCAACCCTGGAAATTTCCCTCCACACGGAAAATTATCCCCATGGAAACTCATCCCAAGTACAAAATCCCCCTCCCCCGAAAAATTTCTGCATACTCCCTAATAACAAATACTATACGTAAACAAGGGACACTTTTTATAATTTAAAGACCTATCCCCAGGGGCTGGGGGGAGGGGGATCATTTTATCTCCAAAGGCATAATTTTTGGGACTTTTCAATTATGCTAAACAAAATAGCTATCTCAAAATTTTGATCGGACGATTTTGGGGGAAAAGGGCATGGGAGAGAGGCTAGTTGTCCTCCAGTCTTTTTAGTCACTTATAAAGGGCACTATAACTTTTAATTTCTGTTCAAATGAGCCCTCTCCCGATATACCCATCCCATTTAAACAGTTTTGCCTCTCAATCCCTCGGACAATCTGATTTGGCTTTTTTTCTATAATTAGCCATGTCTTGATGCCTACTGCAAAATACTTGATTTTCAATTCAAAATCAACGGAAATCAAAATCAATATTTTTGCCTCACAATCCCTCGGACTATCTGTCTTGGCTTTTTTCTACAATTAGCCATGTCTTGATGCACACTACTGCAAAATGCTTGATTTTCAATTCAATTCATGGCTAATTCTAATCACCAGTGGTTCGATATGATCACCCCTTGAAAACAAAAAACAAATAAACACACATCCGTGATCTTTCTTCTGACAAAAATATACAGAATTACACATTTTTGCAGATAAAAGCTTGAAACCTCTACAGTATGGTTCTCTAATACGCTGAATTTGCTGGTGCAATTTCCATTAAGATTCTTTGAATTTTTAGGGTGTTTCCCCCCCCCCCCCTTCTTTGAAAATCAGGCAATTTGTGATTTTCAAATTGCCTGATGTTGCGATTTTCATTAAGATTCCTTCACTTTTAGGGGTGGTTTCCCACCTTTTTTGAAAATCAGGCAAATTTTCTCAGGATCGTAGCCTTTTATGGGTAACACTAAGCTTAATGATTTCTAATATATTTGGACTCAGCATAATAAGCCGATTCTTTGGATATGTTTATTGATTTCAAAAGTCCGTTTTTTAGAGTTTCGCTTGCTATTGAGCCGCGTCGCTCCTTACTTACAGTTCGTTACCACGAACTATTTGATCATACCACTTGTCACTGATAATTCTGATAACATTACAGGCTTTTGATTTCATGATAACGATTAATTTTGATAATGTTATGATGTACGTGGTTGCTGGCGTAGATTAAGTCTGGATTATACTTGTCTTGGGAAGTGGGTAAATGATCCACATCAAAGAAACTGAAATTTGGTTCTTGCAGTAGAAGAAGTTGCAAAGCAGAGCTAATTCAGATACCCCTTTAATGAAAGGACAAAGTATTGGATAAGAATCTGCTGTCTGTCTAAAACTAGTATGAACAACACACTGACCAAAGCAATCAACCTTAGATGGCCTGAATAATAGAAACTCTACAACTCTGAACCGACCATCACGGACTCGGATTACTTTTACCTAGGTTCTGTCCTAACTCCAAAAGCTGTTACACATATACATTCACAAGTAATAACAGGCGTAAGATCAGCCTAAAAACTAAGATGAAACGGGTATGAGGAAAATGTCCGATCTACCCTGTTGTACGCCTCTTAAATCTGGTCTCTAGACACTGAAGAAACTCGCTTCCTTGAAGCATTTGATCATCGTAGCATTAGGGATATCCTACATGTCAGTTGATGGTCTCGCATACTAAACACCGAAATTCGAAGAGGCTGTGCCCAAAACGACCCCCTCCCGGTAATTGTGTAAAAACAATGACTAAAATTCCTTGGGCACACGTTACGCCGACTAACCTGCCACCGTGTCCCTCTATGTCTTCACCTATGGCCCTCTTCCATTTTGGAAATGGGAGACCTGGTGGTCAGAGAAAGAATCCCTGACAGATATCCAATATTAATTCGGATCCTTTAGGTGGCTTCCGCCAACACTGGTGTTGTTGGATAAGGATTGCTGAAAACTGCAGGAGAGGCACCCGCTGACATATCATGTTGGACAACGTCAGTCAACCCTTCATCAATTAGCGCTTGACATGACGGATCTCCTTCTGGTTCCAGAAAAAAATTAACGAAAGTCGTAACAGGATAATATATATCCGTCTTGTTTTACTGGCCGTATTTACTTTTATTTGGAAAACTTAAACATGTTTGTACCATGAAAGGTAAGTAGTGTATGGACAAGTCTGGTTTCTCTTTCAGCATGATGTAAATCCTTCCTCTTTTAGTAACCTACACAGTTTAAGCGTTTAACTTATTTTGTGTTATTTATTTTTTTTTTTAGTTATTTTTTGAAAATTTACTAATAACGCGAAATAACAAAACAAATGTTTTCTTACCCAGTTTCAAATTTTTTTTATTGTTTCAACAAAACTCGAATTTTTCATTTGGGTTTTGACGTTATTTTATTCTTTTCATTTCCAGTTGTAATTTGTTCATTTTAATTGCCCCTTGATCTATTCCTTCGCTAGAATATTTTCCTTCGTTTTTGTTTTTATTTCGCGTTATTGTTTTTATTAAAAAAAAATCTTTTGATTTTTTTAATCTGCATCATTTTGTTCTCCACGTTGTTTTCTCTATTCTTGTCATTTTTACTTGTAATTATTTCTAGAATCGAATCATGTGAAGTAGTAAAAAACAAAGAACAAATTCTGGAAAAAAATGACAAAAAATAACGAAATTGTATGAAAAGTCTACTAATCTTTATACAACATTTTTTTATATATTGTTTAGAATCAAATTTTATTTTTGTTTTTAGTTCTGTCCAGGTATTTAAAATAAAAAAGCATTAGCTTCATTATTTTTTTTTTGCGAAATGGGGTTGAAATTTATGTTGTATCAATATGGACTATTCCTTATGCAGAACGTATAAATGATTGAATTTGTATTTCTTTCACAAAAAGATAAAAACAAGTCAAATAGGGGCTTGAAAACTATAATTGAAAATTGAGTAAACAGATAATAATATTTAATTTTATTGAAAACCCTCTGAAAACGGAGGAAAAGACGTAGCACAAAAAAGAGCAATTATGCTTTAAACAACTACGACAACGTTAAGAAACTGTAGGATAATATGAAACGTCAAAAAAAATCGACAAATCACAAATAAATCAAATAAGAATTCTAAACCATGAAGGACCTGCAATGTTGTTCATTTAGTTTTGAAACTGTAATTTCTAGGTCGACTATGCTATATTTGCTAGTTAATCTTGAGTTGCCTTTCTTATGGTAGTATATGAAGCAGGTATTTGGTGAAACGAAGGAGGTGGAACGGATTTTTTCTTTGTCATTTTAGGGAAAAATTTTCCAGAAAAGCATAAAATTCAGAATATGGGGCAGCGCGACAATGTTGTAAAGACTGTCGAGGTAGAAACGGTTGCAACGAAGTTTTTCGAAACAATTGGAGCTTAGGGGGTAGGTGTTCGACGAGAATTGTGAGCGATCAGAAGACTACAAGTGTGGCGAAAAGTGGTGCCGATAGGGAGGCCTAGATATGGGATACTGCCAATGGCCTTAATAACAGTAGTACCAAGAGATATAGTCTGTGATGAATAATTATCATGACAATTCCAGGCCGAAATTATAGTATTCTTAAGACAAGAGGAAACAGATCTCTGAGGTACGCTCAATAGTCTGACTTGGTTTGAGGATATTATCAGCATACGAAAAAAAAACAATATGTTGATACCGCTGAGATCACAAGATGAAGGGTTTCCTGTGCGTTCAAACATAATTGTCAAGCAGGTTGAAAGAAGTGACACACCCCTGCCTAGCTCCTTTTCGAACATAAATATGTCTCTTATAGGTACAGGAGGACAATTGCTGGTATGAGGAATCTTGATACGAATATTAAGATTCGAGTAAATAATGCTGGCTATCTGCGGGATGATCCCTCCCCTTTTTTACAGCTTGGAGCAACAGAGTGACATGAACAGAGTGAAATTGAAAGTGCGCCTTGTGTCAGGTCTAGCCAAGACCAAAAAAGAAGAAGAAGAATTGGTAACAATCAGTGTATTCGCAACTGGTGACAAAGCGACTGTGCAATCGACACTGTGTTGAAGCCCGAATTGATGGGGAGGAGTGTAACAACTTTCCTCCAACTCATCAATGATGATTCAATGATCGGATGCATGAAAACCTAATTTCATGCACCCGAGCTCTGACGTGTGAAAAAGGTTTTTGAAAATTTAATCCACCTATGCTCTAAGTATCGACGCTTTTTCTCGTATTTGAACCCCTTTCAACTTAAATGAGTAAGTTAAGTTTAATTTAGCTCATTATTTCGAGTAAAGTACAGTATGAAAATCTTATTAGCATCATATGGGTGTTGCTGCACTTATACTTTTAAGTGCTGTAAATAGGTTAATGACTTTTTGCGGTCATTAATTGTAAATAGGAAGTTGAAATTTCAATATCTGTGTCTTAAAACAAGATTAAATAAATGAAAAAACAACGATAACAAGTTTGTTAAAGTGAAAGTAAAGAGCGACAATAAAACTTAAAAAAAAACTAATTATCCTACAGCAAATATCGATATTGGTAGAATAAGCGCTGCACACCAAGTGACTGTTGTGTGCTACCAACATAGTGAATTGACATTTCCGTATGTTTTATTCACCGGTTCCCTTTTAAAACATTTTGACAGTAAAAACAAAACAAAAATTAAGCATACTTTTTGAGGCTTTAGGGTTAAACCTATTTTATTTAGTTTTACGCCAACAATCTGTTCTTGACGGGAGGGTGATGGGGGGGGGGAAATTTTGCAAATGGACAGAGATCAAAATTAAGGAGTTTCCATTGACAGGTTTTTACCTTAACGCCTTTTACCATTAAATACCTCTTAACGCGGGAAAAAATTAACACCAGGAGTAATAGGTAAGAAGTAAACTGTCTCTCTTCTCCCAATAAAACCTGAAATGCCGTCAAACACGTCACAAGTGTAAAAGGAGAGGTTGTATAAAAAATCCTAGCATTTGAAATGAGAATCTTTTATTTTAGACTCAGAAGAAGATCGCCGGAGGTCAAAAAGCGACAAAAGTAAGTTGAAGAAGGTTGACAGCAAAGGAAAGGGTGTCAAGAAAGCCAAAGAGAAAGTAAGATCTAAATCCAAGAAAGAGGTCTCCTCTCGACAGCGAACGCCCAAAAGAGCTGAAGGTCGCTCCACATCCCCATCTTTTAAGAAGAAAGAATATAGTTACAAGAAAGATTATGATACAAAAAAAGTTTATGATTCTAAAAGCTTTAGTTCCAAATTAGATGAAAGAAAACGTATAACACCTCCTCGCAAAACTTCTGTAGAACGTCGAGAAATTAGCCACCCGAAAACATCTGCATTTGAAGATCGACGTTCCGGTTATGAGAAGCGTCCATTTGAACCTCGTGAGCCTATTGATAAAAGATACAGAAGTCCTGCACGCTTTGAAGATGATAGGAAACGTAATCCATCCTTGGATAGACGAGTCCAAACGAAAGACTGGGGAGATCGAGGCTGGCAAGACGATTACAACCGACCAGCACCTAGTGACTGGAAATCAAGACCGTTTAGAAAAGATGGGGTTGATTGGCAGTCTTCCAATTTCCAACGAGAGTATCCTGAGGATTGGAGGAGAGGCCAAAGAGGTCGTGATAGGTTTCGAAACAGGAGAGGTCAGCCATTTGATCAGCGAGCTCGTAGGCCAATGCGAGGAAGCTATGAAGATGAACAAAGATTTGGTGCTGATGCGGAGTTTGAAGTTACCTATGACAATGAAGCTGCAAAACAGATTGAAAGAGAAATTGAGGAAACTCTAAAGGTGTGTATTCTTTTACATATTTAAGTCATGCATATTTACTAGAAAGAATTAGTGAAGTGGCGGCGGTGGGGGGGGGGGGAATTTAATCTACATTAATGTTTTTTTGTTCTTTAAAAATTTCGTAAAAAAAGAAACAGGCTTATAAATGGAAATTGGTATCCGTACTAATTAAATCTTTTCAAGGGTAAAACGAGAACAAAGTCTATCAATAAGAAAGAAAGACTCATCTACTCCTTTTTTATTCGTAAATAACGGATCACCACACTTAAATAACTATACTATATTTTTCCTAAACTTTTCAATTAGTCTACATTTTCGGTCCTTTTTATTATTTTATATAAATTCTTTTAATACCACTTTACTTGCTTTAATTACCAACAGTGGTTAATAAATACTATATTGGTTATCGCGGACGTTGCTGCTTTATTATTATCCTTAGCTTTTTTGAAGTTATATAAATAAAAAGAAAATCAGCTATTTCCATGCGCAATCGCAGGCGGAGGGAACTGTCAGGTTCCCTCCTCCTCCATACAGCTTTTTGGATCAAATTTTTGTTATTTGACTATTCTTTCTTACCCTCCCCCCCCCCCACTCCCACACGCTGTAAGTTTTCTTATCGTAATGCTTTGGGGTATGTTCCTCTAGATAGAATATATTGTTTTCTTTGTTGTTGTTTTTTTAGTGGCTTATTGCTTTGTACCTGGTTTTTTTAAAGATCTTTTGTGAAGTCTCTGTTTACAGGAAGGATATTATTTATAAAAGGTTAGGTCAAATGAAAAATGCGGAGGAGTTTGATCAGTATATTTTACAGTAAAAACTGGCGTATATACCGCTTACTGCTACTACAACTAACAGCTCACAGCAGCACCAAGCCGCCTGAGGCCAACACAGTTATGCATGCTCCGCCTCTATCCCAGTCTATTCGAAGCCTCCCTCTTACACCCTCGCAGGAAGTTTTCAGTTCCCTTAAAGCTTTTTTTACGACACACTCCACCCCAGCCTTGGACGACCTGCTTTCCGTTTAGCCCTGGACGTTTGGCTGTCTCAAATGGATTACTGTCTCGAAATTGAGATTAACGTGTCTGAATTTGACCTAAGTTGACAAAAAGTGGCCTCAGTTCATGATGAAAGCGAACATAGTCAAATGGAAGCGTACGGATCATTTGAACCAAAGGCCTTTGATATCACATTAATTCTGCTGAAATATTTTGAGATCTCAAAGTTGTTGATTGAAAAGACTGCTGTTACGCCTTTAAGGCAACATCCTCTTTATAGAAAAGAAGAAAACACGATGTGGATTGTAACTTGCTTTTCTCTAAACTTCTCCTAAAAGTGAATGGCTTGGCCATGCCCTGGCAAAAATATCTAAGATCTGCTTTCTGTTCAGAGAGAGAACAAGCATAAGTTTTTTTGTACGAATGTTTTTTTTTTTTTTTTTAGGATTTAATTTTGAAAAAATGGGAAAAATTACATGTAGTATGTGGCCAAATACTAAAACTTCATTCATAATAATGATAATAAAACGATTTTATTTTCAAACGCCCTACACGGTCATTCCTGGTATATGGTACATCAAATTATTTTGTTTAGTGTTATAGGTAGAAGTGACAGAACGTTTTTGTCCCAATTAGACCTGGCATCCCTTGCACCACTATCGAGATCAGGGATGCAATTACAGTATTTTATTGGGGGGAAGGGAGCAAGGGGGTGCTATTCCTCTGCTATTCCAGCGGTAGTGAAGAAAAGTAACTATTTAACAAACACGTTACTTGGTGAATTTAAAAACATTACGTAATAAATTATAAGCTATCAACACTCATTAAACAATCATAAATATAAGTGCTGGTGCTCGGTTTTTGCTGAAAATGTTAGCAATGAACTGCTGTAGATGACATTTGAATAGCGTAAAGAAGCTTTCGGGTGGGCGAAGGTAAATGTCGCTTACACTCGACTTTTTTCAGCCGGATTCACCACTAATGCTGCAGTACATATCCCCTCTACTTCCCCCATTCCCCACGCCCAGCACAGGATGCTCAATCTCATAATTGAATCAAGCTCTATTCTAACAGCCCCGGGTGTCGTGCTATTCATTTGCTCGTAATTTTGAATGGATTTTGACTCTGTGAGATTTAATTTGTTTTACTAAACTTATAATATACGTGATTTATTGAAATATTATTTATGATTTTTTTTTAAGTTGATTTGTTTGTGGGTTTGCCGATTTATATTAAGAAATAGCATTGATATTAGCGGGCCAAAGACGAAACAAAAATTATAGGCAGCGCAATAGTGCTGTCTAAGTAAAGATAAAGGATAAGACAAAGTATTACCCAGATTGTGAAACATTGTATTGTGACATATTGCCCACGTTAAATAGCGGCCGTGTTTTACACTTGAAAGTATTTGAAAAATAAAATTAGAATTATTAAATTATCCATTGGGCATTGTTTGACTAAGAATATCCAGAAAATCTGAACAATTTTTGGCATCATTGCGGCAGAAACCTTAAATTCAATGATTTCTTTTTCATTCAGGGAATTATGTTCACTGTGTACGTTCTTATTCTTCAATGATTCTATTTCTGTTCTATTTGCAGATGTAGAGGGCATATTCATTTCCTCTTTTGAAAGTTTTAAAACAAGAAAATCTCATCTTGAACTGATAGATTTTAGGAGTTAAAAGCACCTTAAATATCAAGGAAAAAATTGACCTGAGCAAATATGGCGAAACTGGAAGCATAGAACATTTTTCAATTTTGCCATTAACTAGGCTCACATTTTTACTTGATGATAAGGTTTCAAAGGCAGTATATTTGGAGAAATATTAATGTGGAACATATTAGGAAGTATGCTGGACCGTCATTTTTCTCGTTTTCCTTTTCTTAAAAATGAGCAATTAAAAAAAGTATTTGCTCAAAATAAAGAGCAAATGTGACCCTTAAAATGAGTAACAGTTTTAAAGCTACTTAATATAATATTGTTTTTTTTTCAAATTATCGGGTATAACTGCCCCCCCCCCCAATGACGCCCCTGGTCCAGATTAAACTGAGAGAAGCCTAGGTTAGGGGGATTTTTGGTCGAGACATAAGACCTCCTGGAACACTAAGGAGGCGACTATATATATTGTAGCTCTTTTTTTTTCAGACCTGGGAGCGGGCAGACATTTTTTCGTCTCCTATTACCTGGGTTGCAACCTGTCACAGAGACTAACTGCTTGAGTCGTCGAAGTAAAAAAAAAAAAAAAAAAATAAATAAAAAAAAAAAATAAATAAATAAAATAAAAAAAAATAAAAATATTTGAACAAACAAATGTACCGAAGTTGGCAAACAATAAAGCAAGGTCTACGAACTTAAATTTCTTACTTTGGCCCAAAAATCTGGGATTACTGGAGTAGCCTCTACCTTTATATGTTCCATAAAGAGCTTATGAAGTTCTGATCATTACGAGTAAATACGTCTCTGCAATTGCAACTTGCGTGGAAAGTTTGACAAGAGAAGTGTTTCTCACTTTCCGATTCATTTGTGTAGAAAATTTGAAGTTTTGGGGCAGTATGATATAATGTGCAGAAAGAGGGAGAGAAATTACTTAAAAGGATACCAAATTTATCTGATAATTTATCCTTTTAGACTTCTGTTTTTAACTGTATAAGCTAATTCAATACTCATCAATCAATGATTTGCTTTCTTCATCCGCTTTCTAGTTCAACTTCTTTTTCCTCTTAGGAGCATGACGAAAAGGAGAAAAAAGAAGCTGCTGAACGTCTGGAAAATATAGAAGCATCTTCCGTCAGCACCCCAATTGAAGAAGAAAAAGTTGAAGCGGGCTCACAACAAGGTGACGTATCAGAAGTTGAAGTCGGCGAGCAGGCTGGAGAAGACCTATTTGAAGATAATTTTTCTGACTTCAGTGATGATGCAGAAGATCTCCTGGGGAAGACAGAAATTAAGGAAAAAGGAGTCATCTTGAGTCAAGAGACACAAGTAACTACTACGACTGTAGAAGAACCAATAGTCTCCAAAGCAACCATAGAAACAAAGGTAATATTTTATTTAACTAATTGGAGTGCCGATGACTGCGATATCATATTTATTGAATAAGAGTTCGGTCACATGGACTATATTATCTGAAATTATAAATTTAACTTTTGAGTAGAGTTCATTCAACCTTTATTAAAATTAAGCTGACAAGAATAGATTTTAAACGAACTAAACACCCATGCAAATATATCGCTTAGATTTCGAGATTGGGCAATAAGAGAGTTGGAAATAGTGTTTGGAAAGCTTCAACTCTATTCGCCACCGTTTTTGTTGGTAGATTGTCAAATAGGACGCTGCGGGTCAATACAAAGAGGGTTGGGAGGAAATTGGGCCTTGCTTCGCCTGAGGTGACATCTCTTACCTTATATTCTTACATTGTCCTCTTCTTTGTCGATCTCGATTGGCTCCCATAGTTTCCTTGAATTGGGCATTAGACTTTACTGTTTCACCCACTGTTTGGGACGAAGTTTTCTTGTGTAGCTACTTTAAAGTTCTGCCCAACACTGCTGTACCAGTAGTAAAGGATATCCTTCAATTGTCGTGGATCTTAGGGACTCTTTAGAGTCATTCGACCTTATTTCTGAAGGGAAATGCCATGCCTCTCTCAGAAATATTTAAATACTGTAACATACCAACCTTCTTCGTAAACAATTGGTAGGAAGACGATCGTTGGTAAAGAACTTTTATTCCCCAATTGAATGCAAATGGAAATGTAAATCCAGACCAGTAGAAAATCCTTACAGGTTTTTTATTAAAGCAAGGTGTAATAGACCTCCTTTCTGCTAGAAATTTATCGGTAAAGAGGTAGGGGTGTTGGAGGAACCAGTGGCCTAATTTAATTCTCCAATGGTATACATTGAAAATTATCGCGTGATTCCTGTTCAAACGAAATGCAACATGCCTATCTTTCTGTTATAAAGCAATCTGGGAGAGGGTAGAAGGGTTGTAGGGGACATAGGCCCACCATGTCCCTCCAATTATACAGGTTAAAAATCCTTGCATGAGTTTGGTTCACACAAGCTGTGCCTTCCCCTGCATAGAAAAGTTGGCAGGGGTATTATAGGGGGTCTCTGGATCACCTTTCCTAGGTGAAGGAAATCTAATCATGACAATTGATAATCCTTGTGTGGTTCCAGCTCAAGCAAGTTGCATCATACCTGACTGCTATAAAGTTGACAGAGGAAGGAGTAGGGAGATATTAGAGGAACTATGGGCCTGCATCATGCCTCCGATAACATAGATCTAAAATCCTTGCGCAATCCCACTCAAACAAGGTGCAAAATACTTGGATTTCTGCCGAAAACTATATATATATATATATAGACTGGTATGGATAGACTGTTTTATGGATCAGAACTAGTTGAACAGTTTGTGGGCACATTTTAAGCCTCCAATCATGCTGTAATTTCGGTTCAAAGAAGATAGGAACATGCTTATGCATCTTCGGAATGTTCGGTGTGTGTGTTTGTGTGTGGAGGGGGGGAGGGGTGAACAAACCGTGGTCCCAGTTTGGTCCTCCAAACATACAGTCTGAAAAAATGGTAGAAGGGAGAAGATCTTTCGAGATCCATGCGCCCATTCAATGCCTCTTGTCTTACTGATTAAAAATCCTGGTATGATTCCAGGTAAAATTGGTGTCATATGGTATCTTTTTCCTAAACAGTTGGGGTTGAGTGGGTGTTAGAGGGAACACGGACCCACTTGAGTCATCCAGTCGTACAGAATTTAAGCTGGTGCAAACAAGGTGCAACAGGCCTACCGATCTGCTAATAAACTGGCCGCGGAAGGAATTGGGGTGTCAGAGGGGCCACTGGCCCGCTTTAGTTATCTAATCATACATATTGAAAGTTAATGCATGATTCTGGTTCTAACAAGAAGAAATACTCCTAGGGGGCGCTGGGTGGCCTACAGGCTCGCTTTGTACCACCAATAATGCAGATTGAAAATTCTTGGTTGATTCTGCTTCAAAAAAGTCCGAACACGACCTGCCTTCCTGTTAAAAGAAATGGCTGGAAGAGCGGGTCGATGAAGGGTCCACAGACCCACTTTGTAGCCCAAATTATACATATTGAAAACCCTTTTGCGGCTCAGGTTCAAACGAAGTGCAACGAGCCGATCCTACTGCTAAAAACCTGCCGAAGAGGAAGCTAAAAACCTGCCGAAGTAGCGAAGGCACAACGGCTTACGTTGTGGCTCTAGTTTGTTTTTTGTGCCGTTTCATGACTTGGCTCAGTTTTGCACCGAAGTAAGACTTAGCTCGTTTTGTGCTGTAATTCTGAATCTTTTTTCAAAGTTGTTGACCCTCCGAAGTGTTCATAATGATGTATCTAATGCCTTTCACTTTTACCACAGTTTCTAGGACCATTGAACGGTGTTATTAAAAAATTGTATCTAAGCGTTCCAAAGTTGATTTTATTTCCATGGGCCTGCTTTCGAAAATCATTAATAAGGGATGATCAAAGGGTAGGCCTCATTTTTTTCGGCAATGAGATGATTTTTAAAATTTGGAACGCACGTGTGATACCATTCCTTCCCTCAGTCCCAAACGCTGAAAACAAATTCATCTGAAATCATAAACAGAAAAGCTTATAAGAGCACTTTCGGACACGTGAGAAGCTGTTTCTTGTTTGGATGTCGGAATTTTTCTATTTGTTATTTAAAAAAATATTTTAGTGATTGGGCCAGCTAAACATCGCATATCTTAAGCTCTTTTAGGTTTTATTTTTTCTTCAACTCGAAACTGGTGTTTGCTTCCTTGCCTACGTAGACACAGCTTTCCCTTCAAAAGCAGAAACATCAGAAGCGAATGCTTGGCAGAAAAACTTCGTATGGTCCTCTGGTAGAGAATGTAAATCTACTTCAGCTTACACACTTTAGCCTCTGGCTCAGGGAAACCGTCGTTTTTGGCCAAACTCATGTGCAGCTTTCCAAATTAGTAATATTAGATTCATCAGTCCAGCCTGAGTACCGCTCCTTCCGTAAAAACAGCAGAGGTTAGACCCTTGCTACCCTGTTCCGATAAATTAAATCGGCATCATAGGGAAGAAATCGAAAAAATTGACTGAGTGTTGCTCCAGAATACTGAATAAGTCAGTGGATGAACCTGTAGGAAGCTTCGGATGAAATTTTATCATATGCAAAGTTGTAAGTCTTACAGTGGTGCAAAACAAATTCGGCTTCTGTTATTTAATCCCCCTCCGCTCCAGAAAAACGTAGGTTTTTTAAAACATTGTATTCGCTCAAAAACTTGACATTATAATTATGGATTATTATGATTGAGGGATGGAGCGTGATATTTTTTCTGCTTTTGGTAAAACAATTATCTGTCCGTTTTGGCCTTACGTTGTTTATCTTTTATTATTCTTTTTTTTTTCAGACAGCATGTTTCGATGATGCACGCTCTGTAACTCCTGGCAATGAAGATGATTTGCTTGAGAGCATGGATTTTGAACAGATATCCGATGACGAACTTGAAGGTGATGTTCTTCTAGAGCCATCTATTGATCCGATGGACGTTGATTGGAAATCATTATATACTGCCAAATTAGTTCAAGAGACAAAGCCAACACCTTCTAGACAAAGATGGCAAACTGGTGCCATATTTTCTCGTATTGGAGTTGCAACGCAGTTTCTGTCACGTGAAACGGTTGATAAAATCACAAAGTTAATGGGTGAAGACAAGTTATTGCATCCAGTTGCATTTGAGCATATTGCATTGAAAGCAAAACAGCGTAGAAGTGAGGGGTTTAGTGGAGCTCTCTGCTCAAGAGCTGATGCGGAAATGAGATCCATTTTGTATCACAAGCCTGAAACGGAAGGAAATGAGGAAATTTTCAAAGCTGCACTTGATTTGATACGTGTTTAGAATTCAACTTATCTTGATGAACAGTCTAATTTGTCTTGTGTAACATTGTTATTTATTATTTCTTTGTTTCATTGCTGCCGAAACTTGGCTTCAAATTTTTCCAGTGCTCGGGGTTTAAGTAGACTATTGGGGGAACCTGTAACATTAATTTAAAATTGATGTTTTAATAGGAAGTAAACTTGGGAAATATTGTTTCGTATTGCCACTACATTTTGCGGCAAGTCTTCAGTTCAATGGGCTAAGCAGATGGAATACATACAAGGATTATTTAAATTGAGAGTCTCTTGAGAGAACTTTTAACGTAGATGCGTCATTTCTTGGTAGGGCTGGGAGGCCATCATCAAGAAGATGTGTGGTAGGGTGCTGAAGAAGATCCTACTTGTACTTTTTTTTTGGTAATATATTCATTTTTTAGCACGTTGTAGCTCTTTTTTAGTGGGGGGGGGGGTGTTACGGCTAAATATCTTCTACGAATGGTATCTACATGTTTCCGTGACTGGATGTTCAGTTTAAGCTAAATGACAAGCAGTGTATAAAATTTTGATGAAGAATTTCACGAGTGATTTTCAAGTTGTAAAATTTTGAATGATAAGTATATTTTGTTTTATTTTGTAAACAAACGTTTAAGAGATAATTTTCACAAAGTGCTTTAAAGTCTACATTTAGTAAACGGGTAAGAAGAAGTCATTTCTTTTGCATAAATGCAGAGATGGACTCCAACAATGGAAGAGCGTTCTTGAGGCTGCTTTCGAACTCAATGCAGTTTGTCTTTCATAATGAAACAATTCCGTCATAAAGCTCCTTTAATTGAGTCTTTAACTCCAGCAAGATGGGTTGGGGCCAAACTCGACATTGTTACAAAAACATGTTAGCGGGAAGCCACCGGCTGTGGACGCTTTGGTCATTTACGTGAAGAATTGGAATTCAGCAAATTTTGCAAAAGGTTGTCAGTGAGCAAAGAAAATCAAATTTTTTTTGCTTTCTAGAAAATGTGATCAAAACCTTCGTCATTCCGCAGTCTATAGTTTCATCTCATGTAGCTGTAATAAGACCAGTAGCTCTAGAAAAAGCTAGACTCACTGGCTCTAGCTGGTCACAAAGAGAGTTTTTGGCACACACAATTTTTTTTTTCTGGATGGTGTGTAAATAAGAATTCAAATATTGGAAATCTGGCAACGAGTCCTTGGCCCTAAGCTGACGATTCCCCATTAGTAAATATTCTGGTAATTGGTAAAAAGGTCAAAAATACAGTTGTACCAATTCAAATGTTTGCTCAGTGATCGACGTATACTATGCCAATCTTGTATTAGATGATTTCTCTAGCGGAAGAATAGTTCTGCCAATAGCTTTTTGAGTAAGCTCTTGGCTTATTAGCTCTTGAAGAATGAAGAAGAAAGATGCCATTCGTCATAATACAGGGTTATACACGTGAAAAGTGGCCTTTCATGAAAATGACTCAATCATGGCATTGTGCAACACAATCTGACCAGCTGATCCCATTTTTCCTTACTTGATGATCAGTGAACCTTGACAGACTTTCTCCATCATCTTTCTCCGCTTGAAAGCAACCAAAAGCAGTTGCGATTCTTGTTCACAATCGGAGGGGGGGGGGGAGGTATACCATAGGAGTGTAAAAATATAAAATAAAAGGATTTTAATGTTGAATGTCAGAAAAACTAGGAGGCAGCTGCCTCCCCCCTGCCCTGGGCTAGAACCGTCACTAACCAAAAGCTTTCTTTCATTTTCCCATTATAAAAGTACCTAATCAAAAGTGCAAGCTGCTCCTTTTTTGCCTAAAAGAACACATTTTAATACCTCAACTGCTAACCCTCAATTAGCCTTAAACAAATATAGAAATAGTATGGGGGGTAGGAATTATTTAAATGATTTCGGAGATCACACTGGTCTATGGGGCCGGTACCCCACATTATATTTTGGTTAGACCTGGGCATGATTTGGAGAACAATCAGAAATTAAATTCTAAAAGACTAGTTTTTTTCAATTGAAAGTAAGGAGCAGTTGTGAAACCTTAAAGGAACAGAAATTATCCTTTATATGAAGGGATCTGTCTCCTCATTTCTTTATATCTATTCTTTATATGAAGGGATCTAACTCCTTTGCTCTTTGCTCTGAAGTTTGACTTTTTGTCTTATTTTTTTTTTAGAAGATTTACTGAAACACAAGAGCCATTGGATTGGGAGAAGAAGGTTTTTCAAAGCACTAAAAAACTTTAGTTTAATGAGCGAGGAGTTGAGGAGGGGATAGTCTTCCTTATATACAGAATAATTCCAGTTCATTTTAAGTTTTAAATTCGCTCTCTACTTTTACTTGAAAGTTTTTGTTATTTGTTTTATCACATTTTACCTTACGGAAAAAAAGTCAATATTTCAATGCTCTCTGTCTGGTTTTTGACAGGTAGCAAAGCTTAGAGAAAAACATTTTTAGGAAGGTAATGCAAAAAGTATATCAAGTAAAGTAATAGTATATAAAAATGGAAAAAGTAAAGTAATTACAAAAATACACAAAAAATTTATAAAAATTTAGAAAAATATTTACATTTAGAAAAATATTTATAGGAAGGTAATGCAAAAATAAGGTAAAGTAAAGTAATAGTATATAAAAATGAAAAAAATTAAAGTAATTACAAAAATACACAAAACAATAGCCTACTTATGAAAGATAGGATAGGAACTCCTAGTTCTATTGAGCACCGAAGTATTGGATGGGCTTTATTTAACAGTATCAACCGATATAGGAGCACTTTTAGACTGTAATTATAAAAAGTAAAGTGATTTCAAAGTAGTTGGTTGAAACAAAGATTAAGAAAATCAAATAAGAGTTTTTAGTAATGGGCGTTATTGAGAAAGGCTGTAAGTGTCGAACATTACTGCGTAATATTGATTATTAATTTAATTATATTAACTAGGCCAATACAGTCACTCCTGGTTAAAACAAAAAAAGTAATAATGAAAAGGAAAATACACATCTGTTCTCGGGAAAAATACAATATCAAACATTTCTTTTTATAGTGGCTCCTGATATCGGCTCAACGGTACTCAGACTTGCGCGATTTGACGGCGTATTTTCATCAGGATTGCTTCCCTTTTAAGTTGTTTTCCTTCTTTTTCTATAATTATACGAACTTTCTTGTGCACTAATAACTTGGGATGTTTGCTTAAACTCGAAACAAATACATATTTGGAATAAAAAGCTAGTTCTTTGATTTAATGCTATCAATATTTAGATTCTTGTGCTTTCGTTATTGATGGATATCGCTGTTCAGGGCCGCCACGTATGGAGGGGAGTAGGGGGCCCCCATGTTTTGGTCACAAGTTGGTAAAATCGTGAAGCAAAGCGCCATGATTTTTCCGACGCCACTAAAATTCTTTGTTTGGTTAAATAAAGACCACGAAAATACTGACATGTCATCTACAGAAATTTTGAACTTCGAAATTTCGAGAAATTTTCATCAATCTACAGAAATTTTCAGTTTGGTTAAATAAAGAGCGTTAAAATAGTGACATGATATGTTCCGAAATCTGAATCTCGGTCGGTAAATGCAGCGGTTTTACCGACTCATGGGGCGATTTTACGTATTGTATTCGACACGGAGATTATGCTAATTATTGACAAAAAACAGTCGGTAAAATCCCTTGATTCTCCCCCCCCCCCCAACATTTTGGTAGGAACAACCCTATCGCTATTTACCTACCATTGATCCCTACGAAAAATTGATTTTCTTTTTTTATTTTTTCTTACTTCAACCAAGGCATATAGTAAAAATAATTATGAAAAAGTGGAAAGGGATCATTTCATTACAAATTAGAACTCATATTGCCCCTATATAGGGCCAACAGCTATTGGCAGGTAGTCAAGCATAGGCCAACACACAATATTTGCATGGTTTTCTCTACTCTGCTCTCTTTCCTTTGGTTTCCTCAAAATTACTTTATAGTCCCCGATTTCCTGGGGGGCAAGCCCCCACGCCCTTGCGGGCGCCCATGTTCATATAATCCACTTAGTATGAACGATTGGATAAATATGATGCAACTAGCAGACAGAGCCTGTCAGAGGTCAGGTACAAAAGAGAAAAAACCGTAACGCGTAGTCTTTTCAAGATTCAACAACTTTACTAAAAATGATTCATGCCGGCTTTACGACCGGTTACAAATAAAGCACATATATGCTTGAAAAACGCAACCAGTACACATTTACTAAATTATAAAACTAACCAAATCATCACTGAAATAAACACAAATAAAGAACAATAAAAAAAGAGATAAGAATTACAGACTAATAAATTATAAAAAAAAATTAATAAAAAATAAAAAACTAATATAATAAAACGAATATATTAATAACAGAGCAAAAAAAAATTATTTAATTTGTCCTCTCTCGTCTTCCAGCCCCACACTCACCAACCGCCCGCAAGGAGATGCTTCTTTAACCGGTTTTTAAATTGCGGGACACTTTCCGCTTCCCGAATTGAGTCTGGAAAAGTATTCCAGACCACCGGACCCGAGTGCCCTGCCACATGGCTAGAACGAACCGTACTTCTTGGCTCACTTACTAGGTCTCCAGCATTTCTCGTAGCATATCTATGATAAAATGAGTTAAAACGAAACAAATTACTTAAATCATCAGGCGCTAAACCATTCAAACTCTAAAACACAAAAATACCAATCTGAAAATCTCTAATCTGACCTACATTCAAAATCCTAAGTTTCCTAAAAACCGACTCTGTACTTAAAACTCCTGTATCATATTTACCAATTAATCTCACTGCTTTATTTTGCTGAATCTGCACTCGTTTAAAATTGCACGAAAAGTTAATAGCCCAAATCATACATCCATAATTTATATACGGCGCAATCAAAGAATGGTATAAAAGAACTAAAATGTGAGAAGGTAAAAAATGTTGAAAACGTCTTAAAATCCCAAGGCCACGGGCTACCTTACACGCAACCACATCACCGTGTCTTCTCCAGCTGAGGTTCTGATCGATAATGAATCCTAAGTAACGCAATTCCTCAACCCGCTTTAGTACATCACCATTTATTGCTATTTAATTGGAAAGCTTTGGGGATACACCAGTCCGACTAAACAGAATATAGTTACTCTTTACCGCGTTAATGCTAAGTAAGCTAATGCCTACAAAGTCACTCAACCCTTGCAGAGCTCTGTTTGCTTTCTGGACCAATTCTTCAAGAGTCTTCGCTGCCACAACAAGTGCTGTATCGTCGGCGAAAGATGTCATAGACGCACCAGGAATATAAAACCGCATACTGTCAACATACACTAAATACATCAGGGGTCCTAAGACGGAACCCTGGGGAACTCCACAAGAAACAGGAAAAAACTTAGAAAACTTCTCCCCTAGATTTACCCTAACTGACTTACCATTTAAATACGAACTAAACCAATCCAAACATCTCCCTTTTACACCCAAATCCCTTAATCTATCCAATAAAATACTAAAATCAACGGTATCAAGCGCTTTTTTAAAATCTATAAAAATATTAATACAATATTCACCCTTTTCCAAAGCTAAATTAATATTTTCTAAAAGATGTTGTACAGCATGCGAAGTCGAATGGCCCTTCCAGAATCCAAACTGCCCATCATACAATGCATGCAGGCTCGTGAGGTGATCATAAAGTCTTCCATGGATAACTTTTTCATACACTTTCAAAAACACTGGTAAAATAGAAATAGGCCTCCAGTTTGATATATCCATTTGAGTGCCCCCTTTGTAGAGAGGGAGAATCTTTGCTGTTTTCAATAATTTTGGAAATTATTCCCTTCTCCCTTTATGCTTTGAATTAAGTCTTGATATTTGTCTTCTTCAAGATCTTTAGCATATAAATAAATTTTATTGAAATATACATAATCATATATTAAATTTAAAAGTAAATTGGTTTTACCACTACCCGAATTTCTGCAAATTAATAATCGAAAAGGCCATTGAGGTGCTAGTGGATGTTTATTATGCGATTTACTATTCGAGTGTTTAAAATCATATACTTTAATACTCATATACTTATACTTATATAATCATATCATTTATACTTATATGTATACTCATATACTTATACTTATATAATCATATACTTTAACTTTTTTTTTCACCACTTTTCTTTTTGTGTCATTAGGGTCTAGAGCTTTTTTATTTTGTTTTTCTAAGAACATTCTGTGTTTATTTGCTCTTAAAGTATACTGGGTTTTTGATAGACTTTCCACTTTTCCAAATAATACATCTTTATAATTCTGTAATGTTATTTTATCTTTGACGATATTAGTTTTAATACCTTTTAATTTTTTCTTTGCTTTAGTTTCCTCATCACCCTCTTTTAAATAAGCGTATACTTTGACCTTAAACCTACAAACTCAGACATTATTGTTCCAGATAATTCATCCTTCATCATACCTATCACTTTTTTATTGACTGCAGGGAAGTTATAAGGATTATCTTTTTTATAATCTCAAGTATCAAATTTTTCTTGGAGGTCAGCTTTAATGTCTTCATAAAAATCCTTAGTTCGAATATCATAAATAAAACTATCCGTATCCATATAACATAAGTCAATGTTTTCACTATATTTAGGTTTCATGTATTCATAATGAAATTCATACATTAATAGCTTGGATAATTCTAATACAGTGAATCCGATATAAATAGGTTTATCCAGATTTATTTTTGACTTGGCCATTCTGGCTACCGAAAAATTCTCGCTAAAGATTATTTCCGATCTAAAGTTATGTTTTTTAATTATTTTTTGTCTTTTTTCATCACTAGTGATTATTTCAATACTAGCTCTTTTTCTAACATTTTCCATAGTTTTCCCAAAACAAGCATTATTCATTAATTTAAAGAAATCTTTCTCGAAATCATTCTTTCCCTTTTGTCGTAATTTAGTATTATGATTGATATATTCTTTTAAATAGGGTGCTTCAGTAAATGCTAGTATTCTATGTACTTTTTTCAATACTAAACCATGTTTTAAATAAAATTCTTATAATGAACAACATAGTTTATTTTATTCTTTAAAGTTGTACTTAGTTTACATTCAAAGTATTCAGGAGCTAGTGGTAAATCTTTGTGTAAATTGTGTAACTCTCTTGGATATTCTAAATCAACTTCATAAATAGCTCCCACATTATCCTTATTTATTTCTGAATGGATATGTTGTTTTAGTTGTTGGTAGTAATCTAAAGAATTATTTTCTTTTAAATTTTATGGTATATTAATAAAAGTAAAATCTTTTTCTGGTAATTGTTGGGACATTGCCCAACCATATAAATTATTAGCGTCTAAATACATTAAATAATTAGAAGGTTTTGTTTTATCAAAGTTTTTCATATATTTATTATTTGCTTTAGCATATCTTTTCATACACTGAGATACGCCACCTCTTATACCTTTCTCAATAAATCTATACATATCTTCATCAGAATATAAAGGAATTTCAGTTTTAGAATGTTTGAGAAAAGCTTCCCATGTTAATCCCGGTGCAGAAAAAAAGTGTAAGGGATCTAGTTTATAATTATTTAAACATACATTTATAAAATTTTCAACGACATCGGATAGAATTAAAACATCACTTTTTAGGTATAATTTAGTGTAATCTAATAGCGTTTTACGTTTAAATAATTTCCAAATAGATTTTGCTCTTTCATAATGTTCTTCAGAAATATTTTTTCCCGTTAATCTAGAATAAAACTTGTCTATTGACGGTAATTTTGAATCATTTATTATTTTCATAGCTATCAATATATTCATAGGGATAAACCCCTTTCTTTATTATTTCTTTAAATTCTTCAGTATTTTGAAATACAGCAGAAGTATACTTGAAATTATTTCTCAAACAGTTGCAATTTAATTTACAATCACATTTTGTTAAATTTTCAGATAATTTATCTAATGATGAAGCCATAAAACGGAGTGAATCTATGAAGCGCATTTCATATTGGGTTTGATTAACAGTGATTGTTTTATAAAACGATATAAAACTCTCCGCTGAATCAAAAATACCGTTATAAGGTACTAATTCTCTAAGAAATAAATGAGAGTCATATTTTGAGAGATTATGCATTACAATAAGGATATGTTTGGGAATTCTAAAGTTTTTATTACATTCAGCATGTGTAAATCCACGTATATTACCAGTCATATGGTCATGATCTAAATGGAAATTATTATCTACTATTTCCTTTTCACAAATATGGCAGCTTTTATTAGTTGTATTATTCCATTTTTCACTTACTTCTTCTTGTGTACAACCATGTTCTTTTTATCTATTTTCATACTCATTGGCTATTTCTTTACAAACTTCTGTTATGGTAGTTACAAAATGTTTGCTAGCATCTTCACCAAAGTATTCATAATATTTATTTTGTGCTGTATCAAAAGAACAACATACTTGGAATCCATAAGCAAATGCTTTTTGTTCTGCTACTTTAGTTGTCTTTTTACCTTTCTTTTGACTAAATTCTTCATTATACTATTCAAAATCACCTATTATACAGTAAGGTACTTTCATTTGTTTAGCTATATTCTTAAATTCAATTTTAGATCCTGGTTTAGGCATAATGATGTCAGGATCTTCACAATTTTCTTTTTTACCATGTTTTTCAAATTTTTCTTGTTCATTAAAGTGTCTTCCACAGAATGTACATAAATGAATTTTCCATTTAGTTTTTGAGATTTGGGATGCAAATAGTTTGTTTAAATCTTTAATTAAAACATAATGATTATCACAATAGAGTAAATTAATCACATGTGTAGCATTTTTTCCATTGATCTTAGTTTTAGGAATATGAGTTCTAATCACTTTACTTTAGCTTATTTCAAATAAACAAAATTTTATATTATATTTATTTTCAAATTTATGAATATCTTGAATATCCATAGGAAAATTAGTAATCCCTGTAAAGTTGAATTCATTTTCATAGGGTTTATATTCTGAAAGTCTGTCAACATTTCTATCATTCGCTGGATGAAGATAAGCGAGTATTGACCAAAGAAAGCATTTATTATCATTATTTTGTATATTAATACACGCTTTTTTGTTTTTTACAAATTCAGGTAATTCTTTATAAGTACCTCCCACATAATTTGGTAATCTTGTCATTCGATAATCAATTCCATCGACTCTTTCAAATTGTAAGCCTGATCTTGGGGTTATTTTCAATGGCTAATGTATGTATATTCCTGTGATTACTATTTATATGGCTTTGATCGATATCACTATTTTTATTAAAAATCCAGAAATAACTATGATAATGAATAGGTTCGAGTTCTTCATTATCCTTCTGAGAATAAAATATTGCCCGAGTTGTGAATTGAACTCTGTAACTATCTCTTTCATTCATTCTATTTTTTACATCCTCAACAGCAAAGTCAAACAGTGTTCCGAAATCAGATCCATTTGAATTCATTGAAATATTAACCGTAAGGGAATTTTCTCTAATCCATTCAATATTTGGGTTATTATCGTATTCTTCTTCTATTTTAAAAATACACTCTGGGATATCTGGAACTTCCCTTGTTTTTTTCTTATTTATAAATAAGTTAAAAATGTCAATATTCCGATCTTTTTTTACCCTATTTCTACCACTTAAGTCTCTAATGAGTTTTTGAGTTTCGTCATTCACTTTTTGATTAATCTCAACTTGTTTATTGAAGTAATTTTTTACTTTATTCTTCACTTCGTTATAATTTCCAGCAGTTGAAATCTGTTTTGATTTTAAGAATTTTTTAAGTTCAATAATATCTTTATTTCTCATAGTGTTACATTGATTTTTTAAATCTGAAATAATTTCATTATTTTCTTTTATTTCATTTTCTAACCCTTTTTTTGACTCTGGAATAATATTAAATCTTTAGGGTTTTTTATCATCTCGACGCTTTGCATTACGCTCTAACTCAATCAGATTATCTTCAAGTAACATTTTATTATTAAGATGATTATTTATTTTATTGAATAGTTCATCTTTTCTACCAACAGCTTTTATATCGAATAATTTAGCTGCTGTGCGTAATTCATTAAATGTATAACGCGATAATTTATTTTTATTTTAGTGAATTTGGATTTTCGTTGTAAACATCTTTAAATCACTTCTGCAATGCCTGCCATTTATTTAGAATTTATTTTATTGAACAAATTTCCAAATCTTAAAATAAGCCTGATCTTGGGGTATTTTCAATGACTAATGTATGTATATTCCTGTGATTACTATTTAGATGGCTTTGATCGATATGTCTATTTTTATTAAAAATCCAGGAATAACTATGATAATGAATAGGTTTGAGTTCTTCATTATCCTTCTGAGGATAAAATATTACCCGAGTTGTGAATTGAACTCTGTAACTATCTCTCTCATTCATTCTATTTCGTACATCCTCAACAACAAAGTCCAACAGTGGTCCAAAATCAGCTCCATTTGAATTCATTGAAATATTAACTCTAAGGGAATTTTCTCTAATCCATTGAATACTTGGGTTATTATCGTATTCTTCTTCTATTTTAAAAATATATTCTGGGATATCTGGAACTTCCCTTGTTTTTTTCTTATTTATAAATAAGATAGAAATGTCAATATTCCGATCTTTTTTTACCCTATTTCTACCACTTAAGTCTCTAATGAGTTTTTGAGTTTCGTCATTCACTTTGATTAATCTCAACTTGTTTATTGAAATAATTTTTCACTTTATTCTTCACTTCGTTACAATTTCCAGCAGTTGAAATCTGTTTTGATTTTAAGAATTTTTTAAGTTCAATAATATCTTTATTTCTCATAGCGTTACATTGATTTTGTAAATCTGAAATAATTTCATTATTTTCTTTTATTTTATTTTCTAACCCTATTTTTAACTCTGGAATAATATTAAATCTGTAGGGTTTTTTAGCATCTCGACGCTTTGTATTACGCTTTAACTCAATCAGATTATCTTCAAGTAATATTATATTATTAAGATGATTATTTATTTTATTGAATAGTTCATCTTTTCTACCAGCAGCTTTTATATCGAATAATTTAGCTGCTGTGCGTAATTCATTAAATGTATAACGCGATAATTTTTTTTTTTTTTTGGTGAATTTGGACTTTCGTTGTGAACAATTTTTAATCACTTCTACAATGCCTGCCATTTATTTAGAAATTATTTTTTTAAACAAATTTCCAAATCTTAAAAATTTTCAAACGTGAGGAATTTCATTTTTTTTTTTTTATAATTAAATTTTAAGATAATTTTGATAAATTGTATTATATTCATTTTTCTTTAATATTTTATTTTTTAATAAGGAATTTAACAAAGTTACAGCAAAATTTCTAACTTCATCTGAAGTATTTTCAGCAGCTATACTACCTATTAGAGTGTATAATCGTTCAATCATTTCATTTGCGTTTAGAAACAATCCAGTTCCTACTTGTGGTATTTCTGTATCCATTTTAAGGGGTTCAGCAACTTTTAACAATCTGGACCTATAAATTTTTACAAAATCAACTAGTTTAACATATTCAGGTATTCCATGTCCTTTTTTCCCACCATATTTTTGATTTAATTAACCCGATTTCTTTATAGCGTCTTGAAGGAATTCAGGATGATTTATGTAATAATTAGGCAAGTCAAAAGAAGTTGGTTCTTAAGGATAATACTTTTTATCGTCTTCATTTAACTGTTTCAGCAGTTTAGTGTCAAGATTCAAATTAAGATCATATACTCTCGGTGATATCAGGAGTTTTTGTTTTTGGTATTTCTAATGGTTCAATACCTTGAAGTAGCGATGATGGTGCTGGTAATGGTTAAATACCTTGAAGTTGCGATGGTGCCGGTAAAGCGTCTCTTAAATTTTGATCTAATCTTAGAAATCGCCGTTTCAAATTATCATCATTTTCTTTTAATTTTTCAACAATTGGAGCATTCAGCTCTTCAGTATATTCATGAAATCCTCCTTGTATTAACGCATTCTGTATAACCTTTTGTCTTAGTATTTCCCTGTTGTTAACTATATTTGTTAACAACTTTTTTAATTCTTTAACATCCGTTTATATAGATTAAATTATATATAAGAAAATATTATTATAAATCAAAAACTTTTGATAACTCTTTTTCATAAAAAGCACCAATAATTAACTCACCCGATTTATCGGATAATTCATACGTAATAGGAGTTGTCTGTTTAACTGTAGCAATTTGAAATATTTCCGTTGTATAATTTGGAAGATAGCCTTTATCAAAAACACTCTTTTTCTTATTAATTCTAACCAAATCACCTAAATTAAATTTATGTTTCGTTGTTTGAGAATCTATGTCTGGAAACAGATTTTTATACACCCTGTTTTCATTTTCTTTTCTACTAGCTTATATTGGTTTCATTTTGATTGATCTATAATATGACTTATTATAATTGTCAACTAATGACGGTAATACATCTATCCAACGTTTAGTATTGTTGTAAGTAAGATGTTTCCATAATTTCTCTTTAATAGTTCTATTAAATCGTTCCACTATTTGAGCTTTCAATTCACTTTCAGATGAAAACCAATGAATTTCATGACTTTTTAAAAATACTTGAACGTTTTTCATAACAAATTCTTTACCTTTATCTGTTTGTAACTTTTTCGATTTTCTATTTTTAAATAAATCCGTGAAAGCTTTAATAATTTCCTTACCCATTTTATTTTTTAAAGGGATACACCAATCATATTTACTAAAACAATCAATCACTTTAAGAATGTAATCAAAATTGTTATTTTCTTTTTTATACTGTTGCATATCAACTAAATCAGCTTGCCACTGTTCATCAATACTATGTATATAAACTCGCCTTGTTTCAAATGTGTGATAAGAGGGATGGTATAAAGAATAAATATTTTGTTTTTGCAATATTTCTTTTATTTTAGCTTTTGAAACAGTATAACCATTTTCTCTTAATTTTCTATGTAAATCATCAATCCCTGAAAAATTAGCGTAATATAATTCTAAAACCTTGTCTTCGATTTGCTTATACCCAGCTTTTTGCTCTACCCAGGGTTTTTGTTCATCGCTTCCTTTTTTAAAAACGATTTTTCTTGCAACCACATAGTGCACATATACCTTTAATCATTGGAACATTATTTCTTTTTTAAACTGCTTGAGTCATTGAAGTAGTAGCAGTTACCTTTTTACATCGCATACAATAAATCTTACTTTGTAAATTCATTTCCATTTATAAGAGACTGAAATTATTAGATAAATTTTCTAAATAATAATAAAAAAAATTTGTTCTTAAAAAAAGTATTCTATTAAATGGGTTTGATTATTATTGAAGGTAATAAAAGTGAAATTGAACAATCTTATACAAGTAATCCAATTAGATTAGATCGTAATTATGATTATGAAATCGCCCTAACGCAGTGTACTTTATGGTATTCATGGCATAATATTAGTGATAAATTTAAAAACAATACATTTGAGTTTAGAAAAAATAAAGATGAACCATGGCTAAATGTTGTGATACCCAATTGTATGTATAACGAAGAGTGTTTCAATTATTTTCTAATTCATTATTTTAATGCTTCTAGAGAAAATTGTCCAATAACTGTTTCATCAAATCCAGCAACAATGAGATTCGTTATATTATTAAAAGATAATTATGAATTTAAATTTAATAGTGATTTAAGTAATATTTTAGGATTTGAAAATGATGTTAAATAATCAGATAAAATTAATGAAGGTACAAAAGTTCCAAATATTACAAGAAATGCTGATAAAATCCAAGTCCATTGTTCATTAGTTGATAGTTCAATCGTTAATGGAGCTAGATCTGATGTAATATGGACATTTGCACCTAATACTGAACCAGGTTGTTTAATTGTAGAAATTCCTAAAGAAAGACAATATCTCTTAATAAATCGAAAAGAGTTTATTAATTTTTTGAAAATGACAATTACAGATCAATTAGGTGGACTTATAGATTTTAATGGAGAGAATGTTGGTTATGTATTGGATTTGAAAAAAGTTTAATGAAATTAAAAAAGTTTTAGTTAATGATTTTCTCTTATAAAATTTTTACTATAATAAATGTTGATTAATAAAAAACAATTGCTATACACAAGACAATACGGTAGTGGTATTGGCAGTTTCTTTAAGAATATAGCTAACTCGGAATTATTCAAGACTTCCCTGAAAAATATAAAAGATGGAGCTTTATCAGTGTATAATAATATGATTAAACCTCGATTAGAGTTAGTAAAAAATAGAGGTATTGAATATGGTAAAGAATTCATCGATTTAAATAGAAAGGAATTAGATGATGTATTTAAAAATAAAAAATCGATGAAAGAAGCTATTGGAAATAATAAAAGGTATATAGATAGAAGAGGTCGAGATCTCTTAAATACGTTGATTACAGGTAAGGGATTAAAAATTTTAAAATGAAAAATTATTTAATAAATTTCTTCTGTATATACATGGAGGTTGTTAATGAAGTTGTTACTCCTTATTAGCAAATATTTGAAAAGCCTATTGTTGATGATTCGACAACGAAATATGAATTTAAAGAAATTAGAGAAACAAATGTTAATGTTTCAAAATTAAATAATTTTGAATTTATAATAAAAGATTTAGAATCTTCGATCCTTCCTAGTGATAGCTATCTTCATGCAAAAATAAAAATATCGTGAGAGGATGGAAAGAATATGGATGCTGTAGATAAGGCTACTTTAACAAATAATGGGTTTAGTCTGTTTAAAAATGCTGAATATATCATTAATGGTAAAACAACTGAATCTATTGATTATGTTGGTATATCGACAACCGTTAAAAATCTATTAGAATTTTCTGATGATTATTCGAGAAGCGCAGCAACAAATATGTTTTGGTATAAAGATAAAACGCAAACAAATGATTCATTTACAGAAGAAAGTGAGTTTGTAAGTACTTCTACAACTGCAAAAACACGTGAAATTCCAGCAATTAAAACAAAGAAAAATGATAAATTCAATAGCGGTTTATTAAAAAGATATAATAAAATAAAAGAAGGTCACGTAGTTAGTATGTATTTACCATTATCAAGATTATTTGGATTTTGTCAAGACATTAATCGTGTATTTCGAGGTGTTACCCATACAATTGCGTTGAAAAGGAATAGTAACAATAATATTATTATAAAAAAGGGTCCTCAAAAAATTAAAGTAGATATAATGTATTTATCTTGGATTCTACCAGTATTAGATCCTAGTTTATTCATTAGAAATGAGTTAGAATGTAAATTAGTTAAAAAGAGTTCATTTGAATTAAGATGGGAAGCGTGTAATACTTATAAAAGTGATAATAGAAATGACAAAGAATTGACATGGAGAGTCGTCAGTGAAAGATGCAATACAACTAAAATTGTTGTAGTATTACAGAAAACAGAAAAAAATAGTAATGCTTTACAAAATAATATGGTATTTGATCATATGAATATTGAAAAAATTGAAGTGAGAGTGAATGGCTATAAATATCCACAAGAAGAATTAAAATGCGATTTTAGTAATGATAATGAGGATTATTCTAATGCTTATCAAAGATTTTACATTTAGGATACAAACATCGAAACGTTGATAGTGGAACTATTGTTAGCTATAATGACTTCCATATGACTTCCAGTATATCCATTATTTTGTTTTGACGTTTCAAAATATGAACCTAATATTTATGCATCTGGATCAAATGTTGATATAGAAATTAAACTTTTGTTAGATCAAGAGCCTGCTGATTCATACAACATTTACTGCGTTATATTTTCAGAAAGAAAAGCAAACATGGATGTCATTGATCATAAATTATATGTTAATTTATAAATTATTTTCGATCCAGAAAATTTGTTTAATAAAATAATTTTAAAGATTAATGGAGAAAGTTTTAAGAGAAATGAAAGTGGAAAATAAATACAATCGAACCATTAAGAAAGAAGACTTAGACATTGGAGTATAATACACAATTAAAGCAAAGAAAAACGTAGTAACTAAATATGGTAATAAACTTGTTATTATTATTAATTTTGAGGGTGAAATGGTTGACATCTTTGCACCAAAACGATTTTATTCTAAAGCAGCTGATTTTGAAAAGAAATTTAAAAAAATAGAAAAAGATAAAGGTATAATTTTAAAGGTTATTGAAAGAAAAGGGAAAGATAATAATAATTATCTAGATATTGATATTGAGCTTAATTAGTAGTATATCGAACTATCTAATAAATATTAAATTATTACATTTTATCAGTAGTATAAGAAGAATGGAATATTTTTTCAAATTACATCAAAAATTCTTATTTCAGAAGACATCTTTTGATGTTAAAGGTCATGATGGGAAATTGTTAAAATGTTGCAGATTTTCATTTAAAATGGGGTGAATTCAATTGAAAAAGGGGGTAAATTGAAGGGGTGAGATAGGTGAGGCAGCTCCTGTATTTCTTATACTACTTCAAGAGAAGGGGTATTTAGTCTTAACGAACTCAATATCTGACAAATTCCTTTAAGAAGAAATAAGTGCGATTAGAATAAAACGACAAAAGCAACAAGCGAAAAATGAATTCAATTCCTAGTTAATTACGCGGTCTTGTATTAGTTCAAATCATCTCATCATAGGGGTATTACCAGGAATAGTTTTAGTTATCTGTTTTGATGACACATGCTGATGAAAAAAGAAAAGTGCATTACAACCCTTGTTTCCTAGAAGATGGTTGTGGAACCTTAGTTTTACAAATGGAGTAAACTTGGTTTATTTCCTTTATTAGTTAAAAAAACTTTCCGAAAAAAAAGTTTTCCAAAGAAAAGTTAAGGCCATTTTAAACTTCAGCTCTTCAGGTAAAAAGATTTTTAAAATTCAAACTGAAAACGACCAGAAATTACTATTGAAGAATAAATGAAACCCAAAACGAACTGAAATTCAATAAATAATCATAGCAAAAACATACAACAAGTAATAATATAAATGAATAAATAGATCTTAAAGCGAGTAGTGCTGAGATTGAGTATGAAAATCAAGCTTAAAAAAACAAAAAACATTTTCCTATTGAAGTATAAATGAAACTTAAAACGAACAGAAATTAAATAAACAATCAATGCAAACAAACATACTATAGATATTAATATTAATTAATAAATAAATCTTAAAACGAGTGAAACTTAAATTGAATATGCAAATCAAGCTTGAAACGAACAAAAATCACTACAAACAAGAGTTTGGGTATGACCTCCTTCTCTCACTGTAAAAGTCTAAAACCTACTGCGTCATTGGCGCTTTACTGAAAACCAATTTTATGACAAATGTTTTCTTTTGTACTTAATATTGAAAATAAACTTTAAAATTATAGTAACATTTTGAACTGATAAGCTTTCAGCAATTAATGTCATTATACATCAAATATTCAGTTTAATTTATTAGCTCTTTTTAAAGTTGTTAAATACGGATATAGTTTCACTACAAACAAGTGTTTGGATACTGCCTCCTTTCCTAACTTTAAATAAAAACCAAAAGCCTACTGCGTCATTGGCGCTTAACTGAAAACGAATTATATTACAAATATTTTCTTTTCCAGTTCTTACAGCATTGAAAATAAAAATACAATTACGGTGAAATTAATTCTTGAACTGATAGATCTTTAAACAATTAATATCATTATACATAAACTATTCATTTTGATGTTGTTTATACTTTCCAAGACTGTTCAAGAAGCATACAGTTTTCAGTAAAGCGCCAATGACGCAGTAGGTTTTAGACTTTTACAGTGAGAGAAGGGGGTCATACCCAAACTCTTGTTTGTAGTGATTTTTGTTCGTTTCAAGCTTGATTTGCATATTCAATTTAAGTTTCACTCGTTTTAAGATTTATTTATTAACTTACATTAATATCTATTGAAATGAGGTTAGCAGCTGGTTTTGTATTAAATCAGGAGTTAAGCAGGGTTGTGTTCTATCCCCCTTTATATGGATTATTTTGATGGACTTTGTTTTAAGGAGCACAGGAAAGGCAATGGGAGACCACGGAATCAAATGGGGAGGAAAAAGTCTCCTGGACTTGGATTATGCTGATGATTTAAGCATCCTAGATGAAAGTGTGAGCAAAATGAATGAAGTTTTAGAGGTTTTGCGAGTTCAGGGTGCTAGTATTGGTTTGAAAATTAATGTTAGGAAGACCAAGTCACTAAGGCTAGGAATAAGTGAAGATGAAAAGGTGACGTTGGGTAATGAAAAGATTGATCAGGTGGGCAGTTTCACTTACCTTGGTAGTATTATTAGTAAAGATGGTGGGAGCAGTGAAGATGTTAAAAATAGAATAGCCAAGGCTCAGGGTGTTTTTTCACAGTTAAAAAAAGTATGGAAGAATAGGAAGATAAGTCTGCAAACCAAGATTAGAATCTTAGAAGCTACAGTGATGACAGTGGTCAAATATGGCTCTGAAGCATGGACGCTCCGAAAAGCGGATGAAGATTTGCTAGATGTTTTCCAGAGAAATAGCTTAAGGATTGTTCTAGGTACCCGGCTGACTGACCGTATTTCAAACAATAGGCTATACGAAAAATGTGGTTCAATACCGCTTTCTAGGTCTATAATGAAAGAAAGGTTGAGGTGGTTAGGGCATGTTGTTCGGATGAAGGATGACAGATTGCCGAAGATTGTTCTTTTCGGCCAACCATCTAGGGCTAAACGGAAAGCAGGTCGTCCCCGTCTGGGTTGGGAGGACGTCATAAAGAAAGATTTAAAGGAAATGGGAACTTCGTGGGCGGGTGTAAAAAGGGAGGCTTTGAATAGATTGGGGTGGAGGAGGAGCGTGCGTAGCTGTGTTGGCCTCAGGCGGCTTGGTGCTGCGATGAGTTGTTAGTAGTAGTAGTAGTAATAGGAAAATATTTTCTTTCGTTTTAAGCTTGATTTTCAGATTCAATCTAAGCATTACTCGCTTTAAGATTTATTTATTCATTTATATTATTACTTGTTGTATGTTTTTGCTATGATTATTTATTTAATTTCTGTTCGTTTTGGGTTTCATTTATTCTTTAATAGTAATTTCTGGTCGTTTTGAGTTTGAATTTTAAAATGTATTTGTATCTGCTGAGCTTAAGTTTAAAGTGGCCTTTACTTTTCTTTGAAAAACATATTTTTCGGAAAGTATTTTTTTAATTAATTTTTGTTCGTTTTTGATTGCAAAAAATTTCAAGTTTTTAAAAATTCCTTATTTCAAAATCAAACTTAAAAAAAAAAAATCAAATATACATCAGAGTATCAAAACTGGTATCAAAGTAACAATATCGAAGTGAAAAAAATGGGTTTGTGTCAACCTCGGAGTTTTTATTATCTGATGTTTGAACTATTTTTAACAAAATTGCTATCTCAAAATTTTTATCGGATGGGTTTGGGGAAAAAGGGCGTGGGGGGACTAATTAAGCTTCGGTCTCTTTTGACTCTTTAAAAGTGAACTAGAACTTTCTATTTTCAATCAAATGAGCACTCTCTGAAGTTTATACGAGTATCTCTTCTATAAGAACCATATACATCCCCAGAGTATAACTTACAACGCCTGTCCGTGGGCCCTGGGGGGTTGTGTCGACCCTGAAGTTTTAATATATGATGATTGAACTATTTTTAACAAAATGGTCACCTCAAATTTTTATCGGATGGGTTTATCCATCCGATACACCCAAAGGTGTGGAGAGCGGAAGGGGTTACTTGCCCTCCGATTTTTTTTTCACTCTGAGAAAATCAACTACAACTTTTAATTTCTATTCAAATGAACCCTCTCTGAAGTTTATACGAGCATCCCTTTCATAAGAACCACATACGGCCCCAGGACATAGCTTACAATGTCTGCCCCCCGGGCCCTGGGGGGATTTGTCAACACCGGAGTTTTTGTTATCTGACCTTTGAACTATTTTGAGAAAATGGATCTCAAAGTTCTTATCGGATGGGTTTGAGGAAAATAGGGCGCGGAGAGGGAGGCTAGGGCAGGGAGGCTAGTTGCCCTCCGATCTCTTTTGACTCTTAAAAAGTGAACAAGAACTTTCAATTTCCATCCATATGAGCCCTCCGAAGTTTATACGAGCACACCTTCCACAAGAACCAAATTTACCCCCAGAGCAATACTTACAACGCCTGCCCTGGGCACGGGGGGGGGGAGGGGGTTGTGTCGCCACAGGAGTTTTTCTTATCTGACCTTTGAACTATTTTTAATGAAATGGCCATACGTAAAGGAGTTTTAGTTATATGATCTTTGAACTATTTTTAACAAAATGGCTACCTCAAATTTTTTATCAGATGTATTTGGGGAAAAAGGACTTGGGGGGCAGTTGCCCTCCGATCACTTTTGGCTCTTAAAAAGGGCACTAGAACTCTCAATTTCTAATCGAATGAGCCCCCTTTGAAGTTTATACAAAGATCCCTTCTATACGAAGTGCCTCTGGGAAAAAGTAAATGGAGTATGGGGGGAGGCTAGCTACCCTCCAATCACTTTTGACTCTTAAAAAGTGAATTACAACTTTCAATTTCCAATCAAATGAACCCTCTAGGAAGTTTATACGAGCATAACCTACCCCCGGGCTCTGGGGGGCTGTGTCAACACCGGAGTTTTTTGTTATCAGAACTTTGAACTATTTTTAACAAAATGTCTATCTCAAAATTTATATTGATGCATTTATGGCGCGGAGGAGGGGGGCTAGTTTCCCTCCGATTTCTTTTGACTCTTAAAAAGTGAACAAGAACTTTCAATTTCTAATCAAATGAGCCCTCTTTGAAATTTATACGAGCATCCCTACCATAAGAACTATATATGCCCCTAGAGCATTACTCATAACGCCTGCCTCCGGGCCTTGGTGGGTTCAGTCAACACAGGAAATCCAATCAAATGAGCCATTCTATCTCAAAATCTCTATCTAAAAATTTTCATCAGATGGGTTTTGGAAAAAGAAGGCGCGGGGGGGGGGGGGGCTAGATGCCCTCGGATCTCTTTTGACTATTAAAAAGTGAGCTCATACTTTCAATTTCCAATCAAATGAGTCCTCTCTGAAGTTTATACGAGCATCCCTTTCATACGAACCATATATACCCCAGGGCATAACTTACAACACCTGCCCCTGGGGGGTTGTGACGACACTTGAGTTTTCGTTATCTGACTTTTGAGCAATTTTTAACATAATGGCTATCTCAAAATTTTTATTGGATGCATTCGGGAAAAAAGGGGCGTGAGGGGGGGCTAGTTGCCCTGCAATCTCTTTTGACTCTAAAAAACTGAATTAGAACTTTTAATTTCCAATCAAATGAGCCATCTCTGAAGTTTTTACGAGCATCTCTTCAATAAGAACCATATATTCCCCCAGGGCATAACTTACAACACCTGCCCTCGGGCCCTGGGGGGCTGTGTCGACCCGGAGTTTTCGTTATATGGTCTTTGAACTATTTTTTAAAAAACAGCTATCTCAAAGTTCTTATCGGATGGATTTGAGGAAAAAGGGCGTGGAGGGGGGAGGGCTAGGTGCCCTCCAATCTCTTTTGACTCTTAAAAAGAGAACTAGAACTTTCAATCTCCAATCAAATGAGCCCTCTTTGAAGTTATTACGAGTATCCCTTCCATAACACTCTAAAAAACTGAACTAGAACTTTCAATTTCCAATCAAATGAGCCATCTCTGAAGTTTTTACGAGCATCTCTTCAATAAGAACCATATATTCCAACAGGGCATAACTTACAACACCTGCCCCCGGGCCCTGGGGGGCTGTGTTGACCCGGAGTTTTCGTTATATGGTCTTTGAACAATTTTTGAAAAACAGCTATCTCAAAGTCCTTATCGGATGGGTTTGATGAAAAAAAGGGCGTAGAGGTGGGGGGGGGGGCTAGGTGCCCTCCAATCTCTTTTGACTCTTAAAAAGTAAACTAGAACTTTCAATTTCCAATCAAATGAACCCTTTTTAAAGTTAATACGAGCATCCCCCCCTCCATAAGACCAATATATGCCCTCAGGGCATAACTTACAACGCCTGCCCTCGGGCCCCTTGGGGGTTGTGTCGACACCGGGATTTTTGTTATATAATCTTTGAACTATTTTTAACAAAATAGCCATCTTAAAATTTTTATTGGATGCATTTGGGAAAAAAGGGTTACGGGGGGAGCTTGTTACCCTCAAATATCTTTTGACGCTTAAATAGTGAACTAGAACTTTCAATTTCCAATCAAATGAGCCCTCTCTGAAGTTTATACGAGCTTTCCTTCCATAAGAACCATATATGCCCCCAGGTCATAACTTATAACCCTTGCCCCTGAAGACTTTGGGGGAGTGTCCTGCTCAAACATATAATTTCCAGAACTTTCAACTACGTTGAACAAAATGGCTATATCAAAATTTTGATTGGATGTGTTTGGGGAAATGGTGGGCGTGGAAGGGGTGTCAGTTGCCTTAGAATCACTTTCGACTATTAAGAAGGGAACTAGCCATTTAAATTTCCAATCGAATGAGCCCTTTCTGAAGTTCCTACGACAAAACTGTCTACAAAAAACCTTAAATGCCCCCAGGGCATAACTTACAACCCTTGCCCTGAAGGCTGTAGGGGAGTGACCTCCTCAAAAACATAATTTCTATCTGGAATTCAACTACACTGAACAAAATGGCTATCTGAAAATTTTGATTGGATGTGTTTCGGGAAATGGTGGGCGTGGAAGGGGTGTTAGTTGCCTTCCAATCACTTTCGACTATTAAAAAGGGCACAAGCCACTCCAATTTCCAATTGAATGAGCTTTTTTCGAAGTTTCTACGACAACTTCTTCGATACGAAGTGCCCTGCTCTAAAGGAAAAAAAAATAATAAATAATACATTGTGCCAACATCGTTCTTATATGCCCCCCAGGCATAACTTAAAACCCTTGCCCTGAGGGTTGTGGGGGAGTGTCCTCCTCAAAAACAAATTTTTATTTGGAAATCAACTACTCTGAACAAAATGGCTATCTCAAAATTTTGATGGGATGTGTTAGGGGGAATGATGGGCGTGGGAAGGGGCTAGTTGCCCTCCAATCACTTTCGACTATTAAAAAGGGCACTAGAACTCTCGATTTCCAATCAAATGAGCCCTCTTTGAAGTTTCTATGACGACCCCTTCCATACGAAGTGCCTCTGGGAAAAATAAATAAATAATAATAATAAATAAATAAATAAATAATAAAACATTGGAGCCATATGGCCTTTACTATAGGCAACGCTATAGCGTTGCCTCTGATTAAGTCAATGTTCTGTGTGTGGATTAGTGCAACTACAGTTTAAAGATCGTTAGGGAATTAGTTTAAAACACTTGGCTCCTCTAATTTTTGAAAATTCACGGTTTCAAAATTATTTTATAAAATTAGTAAAAAAAAAGCCATTAAACTAAACTAGTGATTCTTAAAGAAAATTTTCCCAAAACATAGCCAGAAGATAAATTTCAAGGAATGATATGGAAAGGAGCATCAAAGACATCGACGATGAAAATGATTAAAAGGAGAGATGATTTTCTATTAAAATTGCGAATAGACTAAGTTTGTATGGGAGGTTGGAAGGAATGGGCTTGACAAAAGAGAAAACAGACTGAGGCGAGGAGTCTGCATCGCGCGTAAAAGAGCGGGAGAAACATAAGCAGCTTACCAAACATTCTTTGCATGAAGGAAACTACGAGACACGAGTAATTCAGCCAGCGAGGAAACCCAAGATGAGATGAAACCGAAATTGGTTTGGAAGCCTGGGGTGGGATTGACTTAGAAGTCCCGTTTTTCAACATTGAAGCTGTGTAGCTGAGGAACCACAACAGCTAACTCTTCCAAACTTTTACCAGCCTAATTGTCTTTTGAGTTTCTATTGGTTGGTACCCTACAGCATAGTACCCGATATCTAGCTTCATTTATCAGTAAATCCTTCATTTGTCAGTAAAGCTGAATTTTTACGGTGTTATGGGATTATATGTCAGTATTCAGTCTTTAAAAGATACGGTTTCAAAATTTCAAAAACGGAACTCCCTCTGGTATTAGCTGATAATGGTGATAAGATTTAACATTCCCAGTGGATAATTTAAACACTAAAATGAACTAATATCGTAAATATCCCACGTATTTTCCGTTATCTGAGGTCTCATATAGCTCTTCTTTCACTTGTCGTACAAATGTCCTTGAGCTCTGACCAGCTCCAGCAACTCCTCCCAATGTTTAACCTCTTTATTATTCCACTTGTCTATTTATTAATCATTTTCTGTTTCCAGTTTTTTCTCCATCTGGATAAGGTTCGGCCAATCAGAAAATTCTGTGAAAGATCCGAACTAGCTCGGCCTTAACTAAGTTCAAATCGGCTGAACTTCCGTTTTAGTTCGATCCAGTTCTGGACGCTAGCTAAATCCCTATTTTGAACAGGTTTGGTTCCAACTGATTTCCGAAATTAGCGCTATCTAAATCTCCGTAAAAGTAAAATCTCACCGTGAATGGGCCATACCGTTAAACTTAAAAAAGAATTATTGATTGATCTGACAGCAAAGAACAAGTATGGTGCTGTCACCAAAACTGGAATTTAGCTTTAAAATGTACCTTTACGCTTTTGCACTCTTTTTTTTTTCTGTCGTTTTAATTAGCTTCCGTGCTCTTTGAGTCGTAGTTAATTCTATTATTAGAAACTCTTGATAAAATTAATTATCTATATCCTGTGACTGTTATAGACCACTATACAAACGAGTGTTTTCTTTTGAAGCCAGTGATGGTTTAGCAGCGATAATGAAACCATTACCAATTCTGTTTATTGCTCTCCTTGCATTAGTGACACAGTCATACTTGCTGCGAAGCAATGTGTACTTAGATGAGCCAGCATTCCTGGTTGGTTCATCTCAGAGTGGAAATCATGGGGCTCATCGGGTGAAAGCTCCTGAGTCAGAAAATTGTTTTGTAAGTCACTATCGCCGGCTGAACGCCGCAGGTAGATATGCCAGTTGTGCCTTTAGTTGGACTATTAATTATGATTCGAATAGGATTCCCAGTGAAGTTGTAGAGGCGAAATGTGATAAAGCATGCAAGTTGTGCGGTCCTTTTCACGAGTGCACACAGATTCGAGCAAGAATGGAAGTTTGGTATAAGGATACGAGAAGTGTAATGCCACTGGATTATGCAATTGGATGTGTATGTGCTTTGATTGGTTTCGGAGAAAAAGCAAATCATTATCACAAGCCTGATTCACTATTGGATTACTAGAAGAATGACTTTATTATCATTATTATTTAAACGATCATATTTTTAAATAAATTTCCATGTATATATTTATTTTTGGTAAAATTATTCTTTCTTCAGTAACACTAAAATAATTCTTTCTTAAGTAACAAGAAAACAAATCAGCACGATATAGGATAGTTGTAGCTAATAGTCAAGTACTAGTGTGAAAAGCATGCTGCCTTAAATTACACCTGATAAAATACAAATCATCACTCTCATGGTGTATGGCTATTCTCGTGTCACTGAAAATATCATTTCAGTTTGGCTTCAATTACAATAAACCAATAATTTCGTGTATTTTCCCCAGTTACTCATAGAAAATCCAATATATATATATATATATATATATGTATTTATGTCGATATGTGATAGTTGTTGCTAATAGTCAAGTACTAGTGTGAAA